>JBBJLS010107615.1:0-19294 GCA_037577275.1 Bryconaethiops microstoma
ACAGACAGACAGACAGACAGACAGACAGACAGACAGATAGATAGATAGATAGATAGATAGATAGATAGATAGATAGAGATTGCTATGCAAATACAAACTGGCGTAAATGCGCAATTCCGTACTGAGACACAGACCTCTGCGCACACACCAAACCCTGATGACATTCATATGTGACACACAAACACATACACACACACACACATACACACACACACACACACACACACACACATACATATACACATACATACATGCATATATATACACATATATATATATATATATATATATATATATATGTGTGTGTTTGTGTGTGTGTGTATGTGTGTATATGTGTGTGTGTATGTATGTATGTATGTGTTTGCTCACAGCTCACTGTAAAAACACTCAGAGGGCTTATTTGCATAATGGAGCCAATATAACAATAATGATTAACAAGTAAAATATGGAGCAGCTACACCAGATGAGCTGGTTCACTCAGGGTAGACCTGATTTCAAGAGGTATGTCCTAAATAGTTGACTAAATATGCATCTATTTATAACCATTTACAACACTGTGTATGACTGGGTTGGCCCTGTATTAAAACATCCATGAGGTTCCTAAATTCTAGTGTTCTTTAAGGACCGGAACAACTGGTTCTCCTGACAGCTCTAGAACACTGCTACCTTGTCATCAGGCGCAAATAAACTAATAAAAACTAGTTTAAAATTAGTTTTCGAACAGTGTTGGCTATTTCTGCTACTACTGGCACTTTTGAGTACTTTTGATGCGTTTTTACATACAAATGAATGAGTAATTTCATGCAATTTATGGGACAATTAAAGGAAAAAAGCCTTCAGTTTCATTTTCAGCTACATAAAAAACAATTTCTTGAATACAAACGAATTATTTTATGTTTTGCATTCAAAAAAATCAATATGAAAACGGAAAAAAAATACAGTGGCTAATATACAGGATCATTCAAACTTATTACTACTTGTTTGCGGTCATTTAAAAATAAATAATACCATTACAAATGAAGATTACTAACAGTTTCAGCTGAAGTTTTTATTGTGTTAAATCAAAGTGAAGAGGTAATATATATACTAAATACCCACTCAGTTAGGGACATACAACAGTAATGTTCATTTGTGTTCAAATATTTGCCCATAAATAACATTTAAGGAACTATAACTGTCACATGCACCAATCACATGACGCACACTAGGCACAGGAAGTGACACGTCACAGGGTATATAAACAGGAAGTAGGTTACTCTCTGACTCAGCCATTGAGTCCTGATGTTAGATCGACTCCAGCCCATCTCTACTGGTACCGTGAATACTCCGTTCTCTTTCTCTGGTTTATATACCTACTGTGTGTGAGAACGTTGGTTCCTGGCGGGAGGCTTTACTCTCTAGTGGAGCGTTCTCAGATTAAGGTGCGTGTCCGCGATTGGGTTCTTCCACTACACTACACTGGGCTAACTGTGCTTCCGGTGCGTTCTTGTCCTGCTCTCATGACAGAATGACTGAGTCCGTGACAGTGAACCAGCGGACTTAGCCGCTTTGGTAGACATGGTGAACCGGCAGACAGTCAAGTGTATCAGCCTAAAAACAGAAACTAGTGGGTCTGCGTCAGCAGCTCATGAACCTGGAGAAGGCGTATCTCGATTTGGCTGCCGCAAAACCAGTGTCCCAAGGAACGGTCCAATCCCCTTCATCATCCCGTGTTATTCCCAAGATGTCTCTTCCCGAAAAGTGGAATGCTGTGGACGGTAAGTGTGATGTGTTCCTAACCCACCTGTCTCTCTTGTTTGAATTTCAGCCTGAATACTATCCCTCCGACAGAGCACGCATCGCACTTCTTGTCTCACTCCTCACCGGGCAGGCAGCTGAGTGTGCTACCGCGGTCCTGAGGTCCGACACGGACGCTGGTCATTCCTACACAGAGTTCACTCACAAACTCAGGACTGCGTTTCAACATCCTGATAGCGAGGTGGCGGTTGACTCCCGCCTATACCATCTGCGACCGGGAGAAAGATCAGTCAATAAATATATAGCGGAGTTTCGCACTTTGGCAGTCCAGACCACCTGGAGCGACTCCGCCCTCCGAATGGTCTTCTATGAGGGGTTGGCTCCATGCTTAAGAGATGAACTTGCCGGGAGAGAACTTCCTGACACCCTGTAGGGCTTAATCCAACTAAGTCTCCACATAGATTTGTGGATGAGTTCCTGCGCAAGGCCAACCTCTGGTACCCTGCCACTGGCGAGTCCCTGGCATAAGACCAACACCAGCTCAGAGTCATCTCATCATCTGGCCAGACCTTCACGTCCATCAGAGGCCCACTTAATTTGGAGCCGGGGAACCCATGCACATAGGGCAGAGAGGGAACGACGATATCATTCTGCAGAGAGGGAATGACGTTATAGTGACGGCCTCTGCGCCTATCGCGCCTCCCCTGAACACCATCGTGCCGTCTGCCCTCTCCATCCAGGAAACGACCAGAGTTTCCAAGGTGAATAGGAGGAGGAACTTACCTGGTCCAATTGCTGCCACCGTCTGCATACCGGCCGTTTCCCACCTTACTCTCCAGGTATGCATCCAGTTGGGCCACAAACAGATCGTGGCCACTGCCTTCGTGGATTCGGGGGCAGCTGGTAATTTCATCGATCATGCATATGCTGCCCAGCTGGAAGTGGGCCGTGAAGATCACCACTGTTGACAGTCAGCCCCTGTCATCCAGCCAAATCACTCACCAGATCCTTCCTCTCACCATGTTCATCGGAGAACATCAAGAAAAGATCACTGAGGCCCCAAAGGTCGACATGGAGACCATTCCTGTCCCGTACCGTGACCTGGCAGGGATCTTCAGTAAGCAAAGGGCCATCAAACTTCCTCCTCATCGGCCCTAGGACCTGGCCATCGACCTCCAGCCTGGCATGGTACCGCCCCGCGGTCATCTGTTCTCTCTCTCAGCCGGGGAGCAGAAGGTCATGGAGGAGTATATAGCTGAGGGACTTCGCCAGGGTACCATAAGACCATCCTCCTCTCCCGCAGTCACGGGATTCTTTTTTGTGAAGAAGACGGGGGTCTCCATCCCTGCGTCGACTATCGGGGGCTAAGCAAAATTACCATCAAGAACCGTCATCCACTTCCTCTTACCAACACCACCCTGGACGCTCTCTCTGGTGCAACCATCTTCACCAAGCTGGATTTATGGATTTACAAGTGGAAGACGGCTTTCATAACTTCCACTGGCCACTATGAAACCATGGTTATGCCGTTCGGATTGTGCAACAGTCCAGCGGTATTTCAACAGTTTATCAATGACTTTTTATGTCATGCTGGGTAGATGGTGTTTTGCCTTGATGATATACTCATATACTCCAAGACCACCGAGGAGCACACTCAGCATATCAGGGCAGTCCTCAAGAGGTTGCTGTCCCACCAGTTGTTCTGCAAGTTGGAGAAATGCGCTTTCCACCAGCGCTCCACCACATTTCTTGGTTTCGTCATCTCCTCCCAAGGTGTGGCCATGGATCCCCAGAAGCTGGACGCTGTGCGTGATTGGCCCCTACCATTGTGTTTTTTGACTACGCTACACTGGACTAACTGTGCACTTGTTAGTTAGTACACAAGAAACTGCCTTAAATCAGTTAGCCTTTAACAAATTACATTTCTTAATTCCCCTGCTCGATCCGTGTGGTTACAGTTAGTGGACTATTTGTGTTGAGCAACACCTTTTCTGTGAAAATTCATCTCTAGTATATGGGATATTTTTAAATAAATATGTCTGTCCCACATTTATACATCATTACTGAAATGCTAGACAAAACCAAACAAATCTAGTTTCCATGGAAACAGAGGAATAGAAATCTTTGTTGTATTAATTTGTATATTTCTAGATATATTTATATAATTATTAAGCCCTTTTTGGTCGCTTTTAGGTCTGCCAGTGACAGATGAAAAATGTACCAGTCAAAATACTTAGCCACAGAACTGCGTAAAGTACTATGTGGTTAAAAACAATGTAATTACTAATCATTCATCAACTGACCCATTTAAATAGAACTATACTCATAATGCTGTTGCAAGGAGACTGAGTATTTTTTTGTTAATTAATATGACACACTCACTCTGCAAACAAATTTGTACTTAATACCTTTTACTTAAAATACTCAAAATTACTCTTTCGGTCATGTGCTGGCAGTGCTGCGTCATACACAACCTACTATGGCCTAAAATCTTCTGTTCTGAAACAGATAGTGTGGGCTTTTATTTTCTTAGTCTTTAATTGATTCTATTATTGATTCAATGAGTTTCAACCACTCAACTACCTGTGGTAAGTGCTGCAGCCCTCTGTATTAGTATTACTGTCATAAATACCTCTCCTCACTCCCTTATCTGTGAAATGTCACTTCTCATTACAAGATTTTTTTCTTCTACGCTCGTCATCATGGTTGTTCTATTCCAGCAATGTGTGCTACATTTTTACAGATTCCCTTAGCGGTTATCGCTCACAGCGAGGTTTGGGTCGAGGCGGTGCCCCTCTGTGCTAAAAATAATGTCATCACATCATAACGTCTCCTGAGTCAAGCTACAGCAACGGTAGCCAGTCAGGGCCAAAGCATTGAGAAACGTAGTCAATCAACTTATGAGTTGATTGTGATCAAAGTTTCTACTAAAGGGGGTTTATTTCAGCAACCTACAAAAGGTGACTGACCTAAGCATACACTATATGGATACTGCAAAGGGGGGACCAACTCCATATAAAATCTATGTATTTGAATGCAATGTTGTTAAAGTGTAATGGTCAGGCGTCCAAATACTTTTGTCCATATTGTGTAGATTCTGCCTATGGTAATTCTGGACCCTGCATATTGCAGCTGAAAAATACAGATTCAAATGTGTAAACAGAAGAAAATATTAACATCTTTTAATTTCCTTATTTTCGGCACTAACATTACTTTGGAAAACATTTTAATCAAGAACATTCAGCACACTTTCAGTATGTGTGTACTATAGTAGGTAGTATCCCAGTACCTGCAGACTTCATATGACCATGGAAGGGCTCCTGTAATAATTCAGCTATTCAGAAATGTTGTGCATGTAGAAATGTGTAACTAACTGACTTTCACTGCGTAAAAATTAAATGTCAATCCTTTGATTTGGAAGAAGAATGACCTGGCAACCTTTACAGGGACTTTTAATCATTTGCTTTCATTAATCTGGCATTAGGCCTAACACTGAGTGTCGGTAAAGGATGCAGCGCCATGAATGAATAGTTTCACAAGTGGAGGACAAGCGCAGCCATTTAAAGGGAAGGAGCAACACGGCACACAGAAAACCATTACACCAGTAGGGACTTTAATGGCATTGCATTCAAATACATAAAACTTAATATGGAGTTGGTCCCCCCTTTACAGCTATAACAGCTTCCACTCTTGTTGAAAGGCTTTCCACAAGATTTTGGAGTTTCTGTGGGAATTTGTGCCCATTCATTCTGTAGAGCATTTATGAGGTTGAGGTCAGGGGTCTCTGTGGGCTCCATGTTTTTATGGAGCCTGCTTTGTGAACTGGGACACATTTATTCTGGAATAGAAAAGGTTTTTCCCCAAACTTGGAGAAATCGTGTCCACAAAGTTGGAAGAATGGTGTCGTCCAAAATGTCTTGGTATACTCGAAGTAAGGGGCCTAGCCCAAACCATAAAAAAAAGGTGTCCCAATACCAGGTTTACATAGAGTGTAAGCAAATATGAGCAACAAGTGTATTGGGGGAGGTTTATCCATGCTAAGCCTAACTACAGCCTCCATAAAGCCTTATCTGATCCAACTGCTTTACTAAGGACAATAGTGTTGAAGACTTTTAGGTGTAGTTTTAGAAACACCAGAGAGTGGACAGTATTTACTCTCTGCTGTGGTCAAAGATGTCAGCAGTTGCTTCCAGTATAAGCAGTCATTAGCTGTTGTTAGTAATGAGGAGTACCGAAACTGGACTCACCCTCCGTAGTGGGCCTTCACTTTCACATATTCAGCCTGGAGGTCCATCATGGAGCCGTTACTGACAGGCATGATCCCTGCTGAGCTCTCACTGAACTAACAGATCAGAGTCCTGCAGGCTGACGGAGTTTAAACAGGTCCAGTTCACATACCGCGACACCTCCAGGAACCGGGACCGGGTTTAGAGATCCGAGCCCGGCTATAGCTATCACAGCGCCCGCTAGACTCAATCCGGAGCACAGCGACCCCCAACACTCCTCCACACACTCATATACACTCTCTCTCTCTCTCGTTCTCTCTCTCTCTTACTCTCGGAACACACCTGTTGGAAAGCTCCGGCTCCTGCGCATGCACGCGCTTCAACTAACCGACCTGGCTATACCGGGCACGCGCGCACAGACACACAAATATGAACACACACACTCTCTCTCTCTCTCTCTCTCACACACACACACACACATACAGACACACAAACACACGAACACACTGATACAAAAACAGACACAGACACATTTTCTCTCTCACACACACATACACACCGACACACACTCTCCCAAACACGCACAAACACAGACTGAATAACAAAAAAGACGCGCGAGCACAGCACAAACACGCAGTTTACACACGCAGTCTCTCAGTTATCCAGTAATGACTAAAGCATCCATTTATTTCGAAAATGTCACATAAACATGAGGAAACAAATGATAAATTTACTATCAGAACAACTACTGCACATTGTTTACTACTACAACATCCATCCAGTGTTACATGTATCTGAGTATGATACACTATATGGACAAAAGTATTGGGATATCTGAACATTACACCAACAGGGACTGTAACGACATTGCATTCAAACACATAGACTTTAATGTGGAGCTGATCTACCCTTTGCAGCTATAACAGCTTCCATTCTTCTCGGAAGGCTTTCCACAAGATTTTGGAGTTTCTGTGGGAATTTTGTCCCATTCATTCTGTAGAACATTTATGAGGTCTGACACTGATGTTGAGTGAGAAAGCCTGGCACACAATCTCTGTTCCAGTGCATCCCAAAGGTGTTGGATGGGGTTGAGGTCAGGACTCTGTGTGGGCCAGTCACGTTCTTCCACACTAAACTCATCCAGCCACGTCTTTATGGAGCTTGCTTTGTGCACTGGGGTACAGTCATGCTGGAATAGAAAAGGTTCTTCCCCAAACTGTGTCCACAAAATTGGAAGCATGCCGTTGTCCAAAACGTCTTGGTATACTGAAGCATTAAGACTGGCCTCCACTGGAATTAGGGGGCCTAGCCCAAACTCTAAAAAACAGGTGTGTCCCAGTACTTTTGTCCATATATTGACTATGAGTACAGTGTACATTTGTATATTGATATATTGATAACTGATTTATTTATAAATAATTATTTATGAAAGAATAATTGCAAAGCAAGTATTAAGCAATTGTTTAATTTTTTGTTGATCAGTGTCATTATTTTTATTTTGTTTTTATTGTAATTATTGTTATGTTTGACTATTATTCTATTATTACTTCTATGAGTTTTAAAGTGGTGTTCTAAATACATTTACTGTGATTATAGATTGTGTGTTGTTTCAGCACCATCTGGAGGCTGAGAAGTACAGAAGAAGGAACACTTCTAGGGATTTTTTTTATTGTATTTTAATTTTTTAATGCTGACATTATATTCAGAAACGTATGAAGAGTTGAAAAGCCTTTTAAAACTAATGTTAGTCATTTCTGATGGTGGGTACCTTTTTGTAATTTACAATTAGAATTCGAACAGATTCTGTTATGCATTTAAAAAACCTATTGGCTGCCATTTTTAAAAGGGCTATGTTTTACATATTTGTTGCATTGTAAGTCCACTTACGACACATACATGGTTTTATTTAATAAAACAGCACTAAATCTGTCTTATGTGACCTTTTTTGATCCTCTCTATGTTCCTCAAGACTAAACAGGTTGTATGTCTAACAGTACCTTTAAGACAGATACACACTATGTGGACAAAGTTAATGGGACACACCTGTTTCTCAGTGAAGGACAATCTTAATGGTTCAGCATATCAAGATCATTTGGACAATGCCATGTTTCCAAATTTGTGGACACAGTTTGGGGAAGAACCTTTCCTATTCCAGCTTCACTGTGTCCCAGTGCACAAAGCAAGCTCCATAAAAACATGGTTGGAGGAGTTTGGTGTGGATGAACTCGACCGCCCTGCACAGAGTCCTGACCTCAACCCCATCCAACACCTTTGGGATAAGCACAAAGTCTCTCAGAAACATCACAATCTTGTGGAAGGCCTTCCAAGGGATCAACTCCACATTAAAGTCCCAATACTTTTGTCCAGTGCATCATACCCTATACTGAAATATACTCAATATCTGCTGGCCTTTACTTTTGACCACACACAGACATCACTAAGTGAAGGAAGGCAGTAAAACTGAACCTTTTTCTGTATAACGTTATGTTTGATGCTAAACAAATTGTTGATAAATTGTTAGTAGATTGGTCTGTATGAACTAAACACCTGAACACAGTATATGTGTTCAGTATTAATTATCATTACTTTGCAATATTTGATCTGGCAAAACCTGAAGAGACCAAAACAAGAGGACGAAGCCACCAGCTCACCAGCTCAACACACACACACACACACACACACAATTTTCTCCTTCACAGTCGTACCAGATAATTTTTTTTAAAACACAAACTATGAGAAGAACCCGTCTGTGTTCGTATTGTACCCGTGCAGTTATAAATTTCTCTAGTTTAAGAAGTTTAAACCTTTTTTGGCGTCAGTTATTTCTCCGTATAGACCTGGGATTAGCTCGCTAGCTAACTCTGCTAACCCTATTCACTGTTGTGAATATTTATACTACAGTTTGTATTTTATTATGTTCATCATGGCATTTATGTGAAGTAGGCAAAATGATATGAAACTATATTTGTGCTGTTAAAGTGTCTGTTCACACCAGACGCGAATAAGTTAGCATTTATGTTAGCTTAGCTGTAACATTGTTTTTAAACAGTAGCCTAGCTTAGCATTCTTCGAGCTAATATGTCACTTTTAAGCCTGAGATGTGTTTTATTAGATGAATTTGAGCTACAGATCTCTATTAGGCAGGTCTGTCCATAGCCTTAGAGCCAGCTGTGTCCAGGTTTTACTTGTTAAAGCCTTTACAGCAGGCTTATGGATCCAGAATGGCCAGGATTCTCTTAATCATAACCATGCTGGGTCAGTAAAACTACAATTTTACCTGTTTTATTTTTATTTAGCTTACCAAAAGTAATGATCTTTATAAAGATTACAAATGTATGTTTAGAGATGCTGATTAAGGTTTTAAAGTTACGAACGGAATTAAACGTGTTGCTTGTCTGCTTTCAACAGGCAGCAGCATCGTTGTCCAGGATGTTCGGGGATTTGGTGAGTGGATCACTTCATTTCTGTTAATAACATTTACACAGTTACACATTTACAAGACAATATGGACAACGCCATGCTTCCAACTTTGTGGGCACAGTTTGGAGAAGGCCCTTTTCAGTTCCAGCATGACTGTCCCAGGGCACAAAGTAAGGTCCACACGGACCACTGACCTCAACCCCATCCACCACCTTTGGGATGAACTGGAATGGAGATTGGGAGCCAGGCCTTCTCGTCCAACATCAGTGCCTGACCTCATTAATGCTCTACAGAACGAATGGGCACAAATTCCCACAGAAACACTCCAAAATCTTGTGGAAGGCCTTCTAAAAAGAGTGGAGGCTGTTACAGCTGCAGAGGGGGGACCAACGCCATATTAAAATATGTGTATTTGAATGCGACATCATTATAGTTCCTGTTGGTGTAATGGTCAGACGTCCCAATACTTTTGTCCATAGAGTGTAGATCGGACATACACAAACCACAGCCCATGGAGTCGAGAATAATGTGGTAGCAACAAATTATTGTGTGGGAAAATCACTAAACTGCTGTTCCTTCATAGCAGAAGTGAGGTTTGTGAAGTAATGTGTGACTGTTGTGTTGTGTTTTGCAGATGAGATGCGAGTGAGACTGGGGAGCGTGGAGGGTTTTCGCTGCTCTGGTCGGGTGGAGGTGTATCAGGGCCATCAGTGGGGGACAGTGTGTTCGCGGGGCTGGGACCTGCGGGATGCTGCAGTCGTCTGTAGAGAACTGGACTGCGGCTTTGCCTTTGCCACCCGCAGTGGGACTCAGTTCGGGAGGCTCAGCGGCGAGGTTTGGTGGAGGAATGTGAGGTGTTCAGGGGATGAGTTCACGCTGGACCTGTGTGAACACACCCCTAATAGTGGAGTGTGTTCACATTATGAGGATGCAGGGGTAGAGTGCACAGGTGAGTAAATTATAACATCTTGCAGTATTCATCGGTATAGTTCATTACACTGAAGTTTTAAATTCTGTGTGGAATTATATTTTTTACTCTCATTTATTTTTTTGCCTTTCTAATTAAGCTGGCCAGATTTCTGAGCTGAAAAGCGGAGACATTGCTAGTTTGGCAATCATTATATCATTAATATATGCAGTCTTTTTATCTATGAAAAGTGGGGACAATTTCATTCTCACAAATTTTGATCACAGTAACTGTTATGCTGTGATAAGATAAGGTGAAGGCCAACTGATAAAACTGGACTTCACACTGTTCACACTCTGTGCTGTGGTCTGTTCACATGTAACAGTTTAGTTTACTTTAATTCGTCTAGCCCTTGACGCCTGCTAAACAAACACCATGTTACATTGAAAATTATGCAATACATTTGTAGATTGAATGGTAGCTTACATCAAAGTAGGTTTCATGCCTACTTGGTGCGATTCCTAAGCCCTGTAACCCCACTGCTGATCCTAACCCTAGGTTACCTCCTGCCATGAAAAGGTTGGAAGTTCAGGGCTCCAGACAAATGAAAAAAAACTCAGGAGCCATTGACTCCTAAACACACAAAAAAAATCTGTTAAAAATGTGATATTTAAAAAATATTTTCAGGTCACGTTTTGTCTCCAGTCTTGCCCCATGTAAAGAGCGTTAAATCGAAACAAGAAATCATGACATGGACTAAATTGTTGCCAAAGTAAAACACAGCGTTTCTCATGTAGTTAATGTTTCTTTTTCGTATATTTTAGAATGCGCTCTGCAGCAGGTTGCCAGGTCGTGCGAATCGTTTCAAATGAAACTCAATCTGTCAACACTGCTTTCCATAGAGATGTGTTGCTCGTGAACGAGTCAGTTCTTTGGTAAATTTGGTGAGCCAAAGGAGCCAGATCTTCTTGGTGATCTGATCCAAATGATCCAACTCATCACAAGCTCTCGATCAAGCTTCACTATAATCACGTGATCGTGTAGTAGGAACGGCAGACTCGGGTTGAGCGTATCTGCACATACTTGTAAGATGTAATTTTTCGTGTATTTTAATTTCTCTTCGTTGTGAGAGACGATTGCCATTGGTGACTGAAATGAAACAACTAGTCGCAAAATAAATAATCTAGTCGCGGTTTTCTCTAAATCTAGGTAAGCAATTGGTTAGCTATAGTAGAGCAAGAGTGATATGAAGCTGCTACTGCATGCAGCCAACAATTAAAAACTCCAAGGTTAAAGTAGCTAAAAACTAATGGATGCTTAAATTCTGAGCCTAAATCATTAGATTTGCATTAAATAATGATGTATTAAGTAGCTCACATAGACTTGGAATACACATTCAGCTACACATTCTTTAGTAAGAAACTTGGCAAGGTGTAGATGAGGTGTATATAGGTGCTATTGCTTTTGTGAAGATGAGTATAATGTTGGTGTCACTTTTAGAAACAGCTTTTGTTGGGCAGACATATGTATCTTGTATCTTGTTTGTTTTAAGATTAAAAAGAGAAAGGGTAAGGAGGATGCACTTAAGTGGACAAATAAAATAAGGAACGATTTAATATACTTATTTTGGAGGCTTTGGGGTAACAATCTGTTACTTGGGGGTGTTTTTCAACACTGAAATATACCTTGTGTTTAACTGTAAAATAAATAAATAAAAGCTTGGTATTTAACTTTTGAAAGTATACTTCATGAACCTTAAACTGCCTTTGCATTAAAGAAAGCAGCCAAGACTCTTCAGAAATCAATGAATTGTTTTAGAGCAAGTGACTGAACAAATTGTGCAGTATTGCTCTGCACCTGTGATTTAAGAGCCAGTCATTTTTGTCACTGGGTGTAATTGTATGAACTTTAGGAACCGGGAGGCACTCTGGGAGACAAACTTTTATTTTAATTGATATGTTGTCAATTTGCAGGGAAGCTGCCTGCGCCCACCTTGACCATGCAGTCCCCATTCTCTGCTTATTCAGCCGGGGAAGCTGTCTTGTTCACATGCACTGCACCCTACTGGCGGTACCCCATTGACGTCCACCTGTATAAGAGCAGAGTGGACACGCCTCTAGTGACACAAAGGGCTGATGTCAGACAGACTCGAGTGGAGCTGACCCTTTCTGACCTGGAAACATCTCACCAAGGCAGCTACAGTTGCCTCTACCGGATCCAGGGTAACCCCGGCAACTCACCGTCCAGCAACATCATCAACATCACCGTCGGTAAGTCCACCATAGTACGTGAGCTGGAGTTCAGTGCAGATCTACAACCAAGTATTGTTTCTGTAGTGGAACTATTAACTTTTATTAATGAATGTATTTGCACAATTTAATGTTTTAGTATAACATTTTTGTTTGCTTCTAGTTTTTGCATCTGTAAGTATCTTCACACCAGCTTCCTCCCCTGCGTTGTTACATTTAAATTTGGTGTGTATAGTGAGGCGCTCTCTCTCAAAAAAAAAAAGACAATCGAAATGACGTCAGTATTCATACTATGTTTGCAAATTATATACACCGATCAGCCAAAACATCAAAACCATCTGTCTAACCACCACCAAAACAGCTCTCACCCATCAAGCCGATGGCTCCACAGACTATGGTATCTAGCATCTCTGTGGTATGTAAGTTGCGAGGTGAGTCCTTTATGAATTGGACTAGTTTGTCCAGCACATCCCACAGATGCTGAATCATTTTGAGAGCTGGGGACTTTGGAGACCAAGTCAAGACCTTAAACGCATGTTCCTAAAATTATTCCTGAACAGTTTTTGCCATGTGGCAGAATACATTCTCCTGCTGAAAGAGGCCACTACCATTAGGGAATACAGTTGCCATGATGGAGCGCACTTGGTCTGTTGCAATGTTTAGGAAGGTACTATGCATCAACGTAACAGCCACATAAATGCCAATACCCAAGGTTTCCTTGTGAAACAATGCCCAGAGCTGCCTCTGTCATGCCTGCCTTTTCCCATTGTGCATCCTGGTGCAATCTTTTACCCAGAAAAGCAACCCTTCTGCATCTGGTTGTTCACATCACGTAAAAAAGTAAACATGTTTGATTAGAACAAGCTGTCTTCTTCCATTGCTGCATGGTCCTGTTCTGATCTCTCCTTTCCATTGTAGTCACTTTCGGTGGTAGACAGGAGTCAGCATAGGCACCCTGCACAGCCCCATATGCAGCACATGCATACAGTAGCTCTTCTGTGGGATTGAGCCAGATGAGTTACTGTTCGCTCCCCATGTGTATCAGTGATCCTTTGGTGCCCCTGACCCTGTTTTCAATTCCAGTGTTTAACCTTCCTTGGATCACTATTGGTAGCTTCTAACTCCACAAAACATGTGGTTTTGGAGATACTGTGATCCAACTGTCCAGCCATCAGATTTTGGCCCCTGTCAAAGTCACCCAGATCCTTATGCTTGCCCATTTTTTTTCTGCTTCCAGTTTTAATGTTATGACTGATCGGTGTCATTGTGCAAGTATTCCACAGATTAACTACTCTTTCCTTTGGTTACTCTGACAGTATATAAGAACTAGGCATAGTCTTGCCACTGTTTTTAGTGGGAATGAGGTGAGGTCAGTTATTGTTTTCTTGTATGTTGGGTAGTAAGAACACACATTTTTTTCTTCGAATGTGTGAGTGGGTTATTTCAACATCAAAGAGCATTACAGGGGAGTACAAGAAGAAATCCTAGTTGATTCTGATATATGGGAAAAGAGGAAACGAGCATCTCACTCAAGAGCCTTTGTGCTTGAGTGTAAGATCTTGCTAAAAGGGTTTAGTGTCTGAAGTTTGTTTTATTTAGTTTAGCACTGGAGATACAAGGCTAATGTAGCTAACAAGTAATACATTTTTATACCCTACCAATTAGTATGGTCCTAACATCAGGCCTTAATCATCCAATTTGTCTTAAATTGTGTTGATTAATTAGTAATCTTAATGAAATCTTCAGCGGAAAACTAATGAAGCAAACTTTCAGTAAGGGGAAAAAACGAGGACCTATTTCATTTTCAAGTTGCCTTCTTCTCAGGTTAGTTTTATTTAGGCTTTAACCACTTTTCCTTTGTCTTTTCCTGTTTTTCACCACAGTGGAAATCCACACACCTCAGATTTGGTATAATGCATCTCCTACTACTCGACCTGGCTGGGTCAACCGGGGACAGAGCTTTAATGTGACTTGTTTCACTCAGCCACAGTATCCAGGAGGTTCATTCCAGCTCCGCCTGATCCGACCCAATGGCACAGTGCGTCACTCTCTTCCTGCCCTAGCACCCTTTGTCACCTTTAGCTTCTCCAACGCGCAGGCCTCCAATGAAGGCTACTACTGCTGCCTCTATAAGGTCCAGTTTGGTGGACGCACTTTTGTTTCCAGAGAGAGCCAGCCACTAGCTATCAGTGTACGAGGTACAGAATCCTAGTTCTTGATCAGTTGTGTGTGCTTGTTGTGGTTTGCGCTGAAGTAAAAGAATAATTCTGCCTGAAGTTGCACTAAAGAATCACTCTAAATAGCACCAAATAACTGGATGTTAACCTGGCACAAATGTGAGCATTTAGCAAAACAAGGCTAACAGTATTCTGCTAGTATCGCTTACTGCGAATGCTTACTGAATTTTTTGTAGCACATTTTGGCAAAACCTAATTGATGTTTTTAAATTGCTGAAATAGGTGCAGGGAGATCTAAAACAGCTTTTACTGTGGAGATCTATAGATTCGCTCATAGGCTTCCTTAATTGCTTACATCGATCGGTTACAACATTAAAACCACCGCAGGTGCAGTGGATAACACTGAGTATCTTTTAAGAATGATGTCTGTCAAGGGGGGATAAATTAGGCAGTAAATGTTGATGCGCTGGAAGAATGGGCAAGTGTAAACGACTTGGACAAAGCTAAACTGTGATGGCTAGACTATGTCAGAGCCTCTCCAAAGTGAACCACTTTTGGTTAGTGCCTACCAAAAGTGGTCCAAGGAAGGAAAACCAGTGAACTGCTCACAGGGTCATAAACACCCAAGACTCACTGATGCATATGGGGAGCAAATGCTAGCCCATCTGGTCGGATCCCACAGAAGAGTTACTGTAGCACAAATTGCTGAACAAGTTTGCTATATACGGTGTTGTGCAGAGTGTCCTGTATGTAGCAAAATTCAGGATTTTTTGTCACATACAATTATATCAGTACGATCTGTGGTGTATTGTATTCCTGAAACGCCCTTGAGACTGCAACATAGTTACAATGAATGAATTTAGAGAGAAGATTAATGGCTATGACTAAAAGTACTTAGGAAAAAAAATTCAAACACACAGAAGTATAAACAAGATCTGAAGTGTAATAGAATAGAGTACAGTATGCTAATATGCTGTTGATGAATATGGACTTGACTAAAAGACAGCAGGTGAGATACAGTGAGGTGGAGAAGTAGGTTGGGTACTGTAGAGAGTTCAGTTTGTGTTATAGAGAGTGGTTGAAAGTTGTGATGGCATGTCCTGGTTAAGAAGTCTGAGGATAGAAGCTGGACATAATACTTCTGAAGCGTTTGTCTGATTTCAGCAGGTCACACAGACAGTTAATGGCTTGGGATGAGTGTCTGATGATTTTAGTCTCTCTGGTCCTGTATCTCCTGGTAGAAATGCCCTACAGAGATGATAGAGCTCATTTTGTGCTGCGTTCTGCCACCCAGATCACACTCTGTAGTCTCTTAATGTCCTGTACAGAGCTGTTCCCAAACCAGGAGGTGATGTTCTGAGTCAGAACACTTCAGCACCAGAGTAAAAAGGATCACTGGAGAGACCCTAAACTTCTGTAGCTGTCTCAAGAGGTAAAGGTGGCCTGGTTTGATATATCATTTTAATCTGTCTTATGGAGTCCCTTCTTTGTCAGGTTAGAGCAATTTTGGTGGCATGAGAGAGGTCTACACAGTTTAAGACAGGTGGTTTTAATGTTATGGCTGATCGGTGTATAATAACTGAGCTCTATAGGTATGTCATGGTAAAAAGTTTTGGTTAATATGATCTTCCATTGGCTGATTTTTCAGAAATGCGTACATCATTCACTGTTCTGTCTAACACACAATTCCAAACATAAACACACATCTAGAACCATTCTTACACACAAAAATCATCATATAATTACAGGTAAAAATAATATTCCTGTTTGTATTTCAGGAGTAGACCCAGTTTTGAGCCCTGTGGTCATTAGCCTGCTGGTGTCTGGCTTAACCTTTGTAATAGCCATGTGTGCTATACTGATTGTGGCGAAAGTTTACTGCAAAAGAGTGAGAAAGCCCACAGAACTGGAGCGTGAGTCCAGGACTTGTAAGTAACTGCACACCTTTTTCTACATTCTGAATTAATAAAACTTGTTGTTGTAAGTTTTATAGCATAGTATTTGTGTAAATGTAATGGTAATACTAAAGCCCTGAAGGAGCTGCAACAACACAGTTTAGCTTTTTACATCTGATTCAGGAGGGCACACAGCTATAAACATATCAAATTCAAATCACAAATCAAAATTAAAACTCCTGATACTCTGACTAGGTCTGTCTTGGTTCTTACTTTTAAACTCGCTTTTCATCTTATGGGCTACACCTGACTGACCTCTGTAATCACAGCTACCTGCTGTGTAGAATGTTTAAAAGAGGATAATGCAGTGTAAAGGTTTACAAAGAATTTTAACATGTTCTTGTGCAGTACAAAGAACTGTTAAAGAATGTTCAGCAGTATATGTTTTGTAAATCAGTGTAGAAGAAGATAATGAAGTGTGAAGTAGGGCAGCAACATATAGCCATCAAAGTTGACTGATTTGATTATTTTTAAAAATTGACAATTTATGCTTGTTTTGTAAATAAAAATTTAAAGTGCCATATTATGTTTTATTAGAATCAGTTAAAGTTTGGCACCCCTGTTCCAACTATATTTGGTTGAATTTCTATGTGTTAATAAGCACACATCCTCCACTGAGAAGTCACTTCAGTTGTATTTAGAAAGTGCTTTTTACAGCCAAAGTTGTGACAAAACAGCTTTACAGAATCCAGGTCTGAGCCCCGAGTAAGCTGGCCAGTTTACTAGAATTCTCTGTGCCCATCACAGGCTGAGTGTACTGCAGTAAGTGTTTGTAATCTCTGTAGTGTGCTACTGTAGGCTTGTCCTTCCAGATGGAGTGGAATTATGCCAGCTTAGTTCATTTCTGTTTTCAAACATTTTGCTTTAAACCATGTGTTTGAACATTATACCCAGGAGTGAGCTTTTTCTGTCATTTTAGAGGTGTGACGTTATCTAATTTGGATCAAAGAGAGCTCGCTTAGCATTGTTGGGTTATCTATGTCTGCTGGACCAGATGGAGAGCCAAATGGGGTTGATCTTTCTATCAGGAGTTGTGGCAGATGTTATTGTACGACTAATGAAAGTGAGGGAATGTGCTTACATTATGATTAAGATGAGGTCCATATGTAACTAGTTTGCATTTCCGCAAGAAAAGAGACCCATACATTGCTTTTATGGGCAATAAAAAAAATTTTTTTACCTTTTTGAACTCCATGAACACATTTTGAAAAGACTTTCCTTATACGATCGTCTAAGTCCCGTGTTTGTGCAATAAATTATTCCAGAATAATTGTGTGCGCAAAAGAGAGTACATTTAAAAGGATTTACCACAAAAAAAACACTGCTGAAACCCCATAAAACATCCATATTATTTACTTTAGGCACAAATGTTCACTTCTGCGATGGTCCACCGACTTGTCATTGGATTCAGTGTAACAAATTCGTTATAATTTTTACAACGAATAAATGTATATATAATATACATTTATTTTCATTCTGTTGCTATATTACTTTTTTTATAATGGTGATGTGTCATATGTTTGTTGGGGGAAAGTGTTTGACTGCATTCTAGATGTCATCTGATCAGGAACATCTCTGGGGCAGACTGCTAACTTCTTCAGCGGTAATAATGATACCAAGGAAGGTCAAATTCAAATTCCGTCTGGAAATAAGCATATATTTGTATATTGTAATAAGCCATAGAATGTCCCAGTTTGAAACAAACTATATAACAATGGCTATGGACCTTTACTATAACCCAATGTCTATAACCCAAACATTTCTAAAGTTAAATCTCTACTGAAAAATATTGTTTTGTAAAAATAAAAGGAAAAAAGTAACATTTCACTAGGTGAAAACTAGAATTTGCTTGTAAAAGTGATTTCAAGATTTTAGTTGTTAGTTTCACAGGAGGAGAAGACCTCCAAAGATGAAACTAACTACCACTTCACACTAGCAAAATCTCCACTATTGCTAGTGATGGAGAAAGAGACAAAACTAAACATGCCGTACTCGGAGCAGACAAGGTGCTTAGCACCCTCCATACTGATACTCACTTTGCCTATCAGTGGAATCTTCTCGGGGTCTGTGGATTGGTGGTGAGGTTGACAGATGAAAGTAGTTTAATAATCTTCTTGCCATTGTCATGCTCAATGTACCTTGTTTTAATATAAATAGCAAATTATTTTAAATATAGGGGGAAAAGTTATGGCTCATATTTTGTTTCAGTAATTTATTTTCCATATTTCATTTACTCAATAGAAAATAAATAGAAATTTTGCAGTAAAATATTTAGAGAAATGTCATATTTAGGTGTGCTCTCAGTGGAGAATGTGTACTTACTCATTTAGAAAATCAACAAAACCCTGGGTGTTCACTTTTGGACAGCAGCCGTAATACTTAATGCAGAAACCTTTAGGCATTGATGTAATAACTGTCAGTTAGAAAGACATGAGCCACAAAATAGTGACATAAATTGGGAACAGATAAATGATTACAGTGTAGAATTGTTGCTGGTGCAAAAAGTTGGTGATAATAAAAATAACACAGGTCACAGGTCAAAAAGATTATGTGGGTTTTGTAGTGTTTTTCATGCTGATTTCAAATCTGTGTTTAGTTTTTCCCTAGCATGTACAGTTTTTGT
>JBBJLS010107672.1:0-19277 GCA_037577275.1 Bryconaethiops microstoma
CTGTAATTAGTTATTGTTGCTGCACTGCCTTGTCTTTTATGTCTTTATGTCTCTTATGTCTCATGTTCTGTCTGCGAAGATAGTATTCAAGTAAGCATTACATTGTGCTCTGTACACTGTACTTTGTACATGATATATAAACCTCAACTTCAACTTCAACCACCTCTTTTTGCCATGTTAGTATTTATGCTTAGTTGTTCTAGATTAATTGATTATTTTGATCCAGTGTTTTGTTTCTTAAAATAAACAGTCTATATCTCATACCTACATCCAGTCTTTATGCTTCCCCTGTGTGATTGTGGATTGTTTCTACAAATGTGGTTGCAATAATAGTGAGCTGTCTGAGTAATGTCCATTTAATTTAGTACTGATAACTATATATCCACCACATTTGCTGTAGAGAATTTATCTTTTGGCTCATACATTATACTAAGAAGTTTTCATCTGTAAAACTTATGTGACAAGTAATTGTGTCAGTGTATACATAGAGATGTACTTCTAATTACAAAGCTGCTTCATGCCAGTTGCTGAGCTTTCTTTCACTCTCTATGAGCTGCTACAAGGTTCACTGTCTCTCTGAATGGATGGCCTTCTGCCTTTGTCTCATAAACAGAATTCAATCATTTTTATACCCATAAAGAAGTGCTTCCTCTAAGAAATTTGTATCTTCTTTACCACACAGGTCAGGTAGCTAATGTGAAGCCGGTGGTTCAGTAAAAGCACACACAACAAGAATATGCTTCTTGGAGACCTGATTTGTCAAACTGAGGAATATGTAGCTCATATCCAATCTCCTGGAACAATGACAAGCTCTTTATGTTCCAGAGTCCTTCAACACTGTTTCCCACATTAAATGTTTTCCCACATTAATGTCAAGTCAAGTTTATTTAGATAGCACATTATCAAACACAAAAGGTCATTCCATGTGCTTTACAATAGAATAAAAATTACAATAAAATAGAAAATAGAAGAAATAAAAGAATACATAGAAAATAAATAAACATTTTTTAAAGTGCTGTAGAAGTGCTGCTATTTAAAAGAAGGCAGAGGAAAATAGTGCAGTTTTTAGCAGCTTTTAAAATCTGATTCCAAAATGTTTTTCATAAGCTAGTCAGTTATTATTATACATGCAGAATAGCCCAATCCAGACTTTTCGTCTTCTATGTCCTTTTATTTAACTTCATTCAATTATTCATCCAATTTTTAATTTCACAAAAAAGATACAACACTAAAAACCAACTCAGATGGAAATGGGCTTATTAAAGCCTTTTCCCATACAAACAAGTCTAATAATTAAAATAACTACATTTGGGAAGGGGTTCATGATTGAAGATAAAATAAAATACTCAATAAAAATGTGTACGTCATATTTATTACCACCTGAGAATAGGGTGTGGGAAAAAAAATTTAGGGCTCGTCCGGGATTTGAACCCGGGACCTCTCGCACCCTAAGCGAGAATCATACCCCTAGACCAACGAGCCACATACACAACTGGTTTCCAGTATAAGTTTTTCAGAATTGCCACGTCCTACATACACTTTAAGGTTTCTCTTTACAGACTCCTGTATTTTGGGCGCCATCTGTCGGTGACTCCAAATTCTGAACTTCAATTTTATTTTAGTACTTGTTAGATATTCGTCCACGTAACACACCAGCTTCTAGCCACCAGTTCAATATTAGGACCTGCATGAGCTGAGCTCGTCATCAGCAGGTGTTTTTTTGCCTGGAAGATAGGATAAACCCTTATTAACCCTTATTAATCCCACACGTGGGAAATTTGCGTTGTCACAGCAGAAAGTGGACAGAAACAAATAGCAGCAAAAATTAAAAACAATAGAATAGAATAAAGTAGAATAAAAATACAAATGTGCACTATACAATCTAGGAATATAAAAATAAGACAAAAGAAATATATAGTGGGCACCTTCACCACAACACTTAATTAATCAGAAACGCGGCACATTTAGCACATATGCTGGTTCTAGTACTTGGCATGTTCCAGGCAAACGATTACTTTAAAATGACACCACTGACACGCAAATGAATACTGAGGTAATGGTTCGCTTTGTGTTTGCTTACAGTTTTTTGAGCAATTTCTTTTTTTCTTTTTTTTCTTAATTTATTTTATTAATTTCTTTATTAACTTTATGTGACAAGCCACCACAGAGTAATATCGCAATCAGAGTTTTTCTGCGTATGCAAATGACATCAGTTGAGTAGGTGGTCCTTTAGTGTAGCCCAGGCCTAGTTTCATACATACTGGTAAAAGAATGGCTCCAAATGCTGCCATATCAACTCTAACTGTGGTCTGGAATATTGGACCTCAGTGCATCCCAGGTGCATTCACACAATAACCTAGACCTGTTCACATATGATTAGATCACCCAAAACGCATGTTAGTGCCAGAGGCTAAGTGTGTGTTGAAACATCAAGCAGGAACCTAATGATTTGGAAAAATGATGGGGTCAACCAACAAAATTATTTAGGACCATTCACACAAACACTGTGATAATCTTAGCCCTAACTCTGCTGCAAAGAAGTTAAGAAAGCAAGACACAAGGTAGGAAGTTAAAACAAGAGAATTTGTCATAACTTGATTCATTACCAATCACGCATTTAAAGCCTCAAGTAGCTCCGTCTCTTGGCAATGAGGGCAGGCACATAGGCAGACTACTGGACTTGGGACCGCAGCTGCGGCTACTTGATTTGGGACCGCAGCTGCGGCCATTTTTGGTGGCTGGCTAGGCCGTGTAGGTACCAGGGGCAGCGCCTGAAGCGCCAACGTGCGCAGGGTCTTTGGGCCCACAGTAGCTGGCATTAGCTGCTGTTTGAGGGAGCAGACCAGGTCCGCGATCACTCGTGCGAGCTCGTCCATCTGGTGCTGTTGTTCCGCAAGGCGCTGCTGGAGCTTTAGATTGTTCACTGCTATGGGCTGGCTAGGCCGCGTAGGTTCTGTAGGTGGTGGGCTAGGCCGCATAGGTAGCAGGGGCAACGCCTCAAGTGCTAGTGTGCGGAGGGTCCTGGGACTGCGGGTGGCCACAAATGAGGCCTACTGGTCCTGCCTGGGGCTAGCCTCACGGGGCGAGTCAGGCACGAGCCTGGGTGGGAGAGTCATGGAGGAAGTTGCAGGCTTCTTGGGCAGCTGGTCAGTTGGCTGGAGACACGGGCATCGTGACCCACCTCACTTCCTTCGTCTCCGAACTGAGGAACTCCCACCTCGCCTAACAGCGAGCCTAAGTGGGAGCTCTTCCACAGCCGGACCAAAGACGAGGGGATGCACAACAACCTCTGGAGCCAAAATCGTGGGCTCTTCCGCCCTCCTGCTACCCCAGGATCCTGGGTCCTCGTCCTTGGATCTCCCGCCACCCAACAACTCGCCGATGGAGAACCGACTCGTCCTCGTCGGTCCACCCGTCGGCTGGGTCCAGCTTGCCTCACTCGGGGCACACCCCCTTCTCTCCGCAGGGCCATAAACCAGTCTGCTGCGCCTTGGATGGTCTGTCCATCTGTCACGTAGCTCTGTCACTTGGCAATGAGGGCAGGCGCATAGGCAGACTTCCATTTTATTATCTTTTTATTATCTCTTTCTTTTTATTGTTTTGTTTTTGAATATGTATATTGTTTCTGAATATGTATATATATACATTGTTGTCACTACATTGTCATTATGTACATGTACATATTTAAAATGTTTAATTTAAAACACAAAAATAATTTTGATGCACTCATAAAGTGGACTAGACTAAAGCGTAGAGACAAGAACTTACAAGAACTTGTAACAGATTTAATATAAATGTAATATAAAAAGATGTGCTGTTTTAGTTATAATTCAATCTGCTATTTCCTGCATGTTCAGCATATCATATACAATATGTTTGTGGTGCTACACTTGTGGAAACTAACATATGATAAAATAAGTTCTGAAAGTTCTGTATTTTCCAGTGCAGGTTTGGGGTCTAAGGCATTTTTTCTCAGGGTCTAACTTGGTCTGACACCTTACTGACAAATGAGGATGCAGGCTGATACAACATGTATGTTTGTATTTCACACTTTCTTGCTTAGCAAGCAAACAGTATATCGCTATGCATCAGTTACAGACAGACATGGTTAAATCCAATTAGAGAAAAGAAAACTGCCACTAATTATAAAGACAGAGATGAAAAGTTCTACATCATTCCCAGATCTATGTTTAAAATCCCTGTGTCATTCCAGGTTGTACAGTACTAATTCGGAAGTTTGCTGCCAGTGCTGCTCTGTGTTTCAGCATTGCTTCAGCCTGTTTGTATTCTGTTCTTTTAATTAATTATAAAATAATAGTGAGTTACTCTGACCTTTTTGATGATTTTGATGAAAAGTTTATTTCTGTGAAGTGTACATTAGTTATGTTTCAGAGTTAGAGGAGCGCATCTGGACTTTAACTAGGAAGAGGAGGTGAGAGTGAGGTGTGTTGCTGGCAACTCTGGGTGCCTTAGGGGAAGATAGCACATCCCTGACTCCGGCTGTAGAGCCCCAGCAGTACCGCAATTGACTGACAATTCGGCAGCATAGTCGAAAAGCTCCCCCTAGTGCAAGAGCTTCCCCACATAAGCACCACTCTCATACTCCCATTCATGTGTCAGACAGACTTGTCCCACTCAGTGAATCATTCGCTGAGAAGCCTGTTGAAAGTGCTCTGGTTATAGGTGATTCAATTATTCGACATGTGAAATTAACTACTTCTTTAGGAGCTGCAGAACCAGCTACTGTTAGGTCTATACCAGGAGCCAGTGCGCCGGACATTGTATGGAACCTGAAGCTGTTAACTAGCCATTGGTATGAGAATGTAGTGTTTCATTTAGGGGTAAAGATATTCATCTGCAGCAGTCAGAGCTCACTAAGAGTAGTGTTAAGAGGTTTGTAAACTGGCCCAGACTTTGTTCAATGTCCTAATACTCTCTGACCCCATTCCAATGCGGCACAGCCCTGAGGCCTACAGTAGACTTTGGGCACTGAATTGCTGGATGTCCACGTGGTGCTCGGAAAACAATATGGGTTTAATTAACGTTTGGTCCACATTTGAGGGTAAGCCTGGTCTCTTATACTGGGATGGTATCCACCCCTCGGGGGAGGATGCTGCTCTCATCTCTTGCAGTATATATAGCCCATAGTCTGTCATCTATCTGGCAGTACAGCTCAGGTAGTCGCTGCTGACAAACCAATGCCGAGGCCAGGTGGCTGACAGACTGGCTAAACCGACCGCCTGTTAGTCGCCTCAAGTCGTCTCCTTGGTTCCACTCTGTTGAGACTGTGTCTGTTCCCCAAACTAAACAGAATGGGAAATTTCAAAAAGTGTATTCTAATAATTTAGTTAATCTCTCTCAAATAACCAGCAAGCTCAGCACCTTAGATCTAAAGCAAAAGCTGGGACTGGTACAAATACATAGACAGTCCTAGACTAAACGGTAGATGGGGATGCACAAAAAACATTTACAGAACTGCCCTATGTGTTAATCCAAAAACAGTGTTTAAGTTCACAAACTTTGAAACTCTCTTCCTTAAAATAACTAAACTAGAAACAAAAAAGATCTCTATCTCCCTAATTATTGTCTATAGTCAACAAAGGCAGTATTCAGAATTCTTACAAGAATTCAGTTGTTTCCAAGCAAATTTAGCAGTACATGGCAATAAAATAATAATTGATAAAAACAGGATCCTTTGAAATCTACATTTGCTTCAATTCTAGATACGGTTGGCTTTACCCAATATGTAACGGGTTCTACTCACTGCTGTGGTCAAACGCTTGATTTAATCTTGATACTTGGTGGCAATGTGGATAACATAGCTACTCTTTCTCAATCCGCAGTAATTTCAGATCATTACCTCATTACTTATGAACTTCACAGCTCCCTGTTTTATTTAAAACCCATCAGAAATATCAACCCCATTTGGCACTCCACCTTGTCCAGCATCTTGTTCGAGAACTCTCTTCAATCCACACTAGATTGTAAGAAAGTAAAGAAAGTCAGACAGAAAAAGTCACACCTTGGTATAATGATCAAACACGCATTCTGTGTATTCCTTTCCTGCCCGCATTTATAGACTTTTGTCCCTTTTTTTGTTCTTTGTATTGCACCACCATCCTGGAGGAATGTTATTTCATTTTACTGTGCATTGTGCAGATAGTGTGTAAATGATGATATACTTAACTTGACGCAACCTGACCATGCATATTGTCATATCAGGCACTCCAATCTGCACAGCTGGGCAAGAAGCAAACAACAAGAGTTCAATAGCAAGTTTGAAAAG
Organism: Bryconaethiops microstoma; assembly: GCA_037577275.1. Taxonomy (NCBI): domain Eukaryota; kingdom Metazoa; phylum Chordata; class Actinopteri; order Characiformes; family Alestidae; genus Bryconaethiops; species Bryconaethiops microstoma. The sequence continues at coordinate 6,287 of JBBJLS010107672.1, forward strand.
GTTCAGTGGCTACAATAAGAAAAGAGTGAATGTTGTACAAGTATGACATATATGTCATATGTCATGATGCTTTCTAAAAGTTTTACAAGTATGACATATATGTCATAATGGCAAAAAAGAAAAAAATGAAATGGGGCAAATAGAGTTTAAAGATCTTAGCTGCAAAAGAACCGAGGCACCAAAATATTACATACTGTTTTTGATATTACACATTTTTTCACTTTATAGTGCAGATTTAACTCATGGCTTAACCCATTTCCCCAATCCTGAAAGTGTAGAATAGATTTATAGTCTGTCGCTTCAGTCTTGGAGTGGCAGTGATTCAGTTTAAATTCAGTTCATGTCTGTGCTGAGAATTAGAAATGGGAAATGCTGTCTAAAAGTTAAATAAGTAAGCTAAAATTGCGTATATGTTACTGTTCTCTGCTTACCATTTCGGGCCTGTTAATAAAATATTTCCACTTACACACTTACAATAGTCAGTATATGAATAAAAGGCCAGGAATAAAAGTGAATTTCAGAGATTTAACTCACTGAATGTATTAAGAAAAGCTTTAAACCACGTTTATGTAGGACGTTGCAGTTCGGAGAAAATTTCACTGAGTGAGCTGTGCACGTGTGGCTCGTTGGTCTAGGGGTATGATTCTCGCTTAGGGTGCGAGAGGTCCCGGGTTCAAATCCCGGACGAGCCCACGCTTTACTTCCTTCTTGCAAAACTTTGGCCAAATATCATTAACACAGTTCAGTCACTTTGACTCTACAGGAAGGTCTTCAAGTTCTCACGGTGAAAAGAGCAGGTTAAGAATACTACTCATTTTAGTCCTTCCTGAAAAGGCATGGAAAGACACAAGCATTTACTGGGCGGTGTTTTTCTAGACCCAGAGTTGGGAATCTGTGACACAATTACAAGTAACAGGGTCAGTGGATGAATAAGGCAATTAAAGGTCTTGATTAATTTATATCTTTCACATAAGCTATGACCAATCGCAGAAAAAAACTGAAACAAGTACTTTATAAAACACAAAAGATCAGTTTTGCTTATTTAGTAACCATTTCAAATTATTATTATTGTTGTTATAATAACAACAACACCACCAAGTTTCCTTGGCACATCAATATCAATAAACAAGCTCTTTGCTGTTGGACTATGATTTTAATTACAGAGTCAATTCTGTGTAGGGGTGTGATTCTGGCTTTGGGTGCGAGAGGTCCTGCGTTCAAATCCTGGATGAGCTCAAAATTTACCTGAAAAACTTCAGGTATCAACTTAGTTCAGTGACCTTAGCGCTACAGAAAAGACAACCTTGACATAACTGATATACAAGGACTTCATGTTCACACAAACACACCTGATCCAGTTAATTGAATGAATTTAAAGCTCTGGTGTTCAGGGCTTTTTTTAATTTCTGGTGCAAAGAGCAGGTTAAGAACGCCGTTCATTTTAGTCCATCCTCACAGTTCCTACAGGACCAGAGCTGAGAATTTGTGACGCAAGTAACAGGTCAGTGGTTGAATAAGGTATTTAAATGTCTTCATCATAAAAAGCTATGACAAATCAAGAAAAACTGAAACAATTGGTTTATGAAACAGAACATATCACTTTTGCCTGCTTAGTAATTGTTTCATTTTTTTATTATTATTATTAACAACAACAACAACAATTTTCATTGGGACATCACCTTCAATAAAGCAGTTCCTTGCTGCTGGACTATGAGTCTCCCTTGTCATGTCAGTGGTCGCAAGATTAAATCCTGAGGCCTGTAATGATTTCCCAGAAAAAGGAAACCAGGCAGATCTTCTCCTTCCACTGTCAGTTCTTGAGTTTCTTTCACAGGAACAAGAACAATTCTGATTTAATTCCTGAATTAAATCAGCCATTTCACCAGCTTCTTGACTCATCAGATCCTACAGACTGATTGAGACCTGCACTGGCTGATCTTCTTGTTACAGAAAGACTAATAGTCAGACCTAAAGGAGGCATGACTTTGTAAAATGTGGTGGCCTTGAAGATAAGGTACTTGCCTCTGGACCAAGCAGGTATGAGTTTAAATCCTGCCTTCAGCACACCACCACTGGGTTCTGGAGCAAGACACTTAACCCCAAGTTGCTCCAGAGATATTGTCCCCTGTAGATAAGGAATGGAAGTTTCTTAACTGTCTGGTAAAGCATGTCTTTAAGCAAAGAAAATGGGGTTGAGAGAGAACATTACAAATCTGTGCAGAGCAGAAATACTCCAGAACCAGGGTTTAAACACCAGTTACAAAATATTCAGTTCACACCATTTTAATAACCAACCCATCAAGATCAGCAGGAACATTTCTAAAATATACAAAATCTGTAAATATGAGTATGTGCCTTAACACATTTTTTGATGATAACCAACCCAGAGCAATTTAGAGTGTTTAGGGTTTTGTGTTGGATGGGATCTTTGCTCTGGCTGGATTTTTATCTCATGCATTTTAATTTTAGTTACTTTCTATTCCCTATAGTTACTTCCTGTGTGCAGGCTGACATGTGAAAAGCAAAATATAGACCAACTGTCATGTCCAGCACAGAGTTGGGGTCGCAGACATTATTTCTCATGCTTTGACTTGGTTTCTTCAATTCTGAAAGTGTAGACCAGCCTGTTGTTTCAGTCTTGAATTGGCAGTGATCCATTTTAGGCCATATCTTTGCTGAGATTTAGAAATAGAAAATGCTCTCTATAAGTGAAGTGATGGAGCTCAAACTGATTTGTTAATGAACACACAACTGTGCGTGTGTTACTGTAATTAAGTTATCGATTTGTTCAGCTGCTCCCTGCTGACCAATTCGGACCTGTCAATAAAATTATTTCCACTTATACACCAACTAGACAATATATGAAGGAATATCTAAAAATATGACGAGTCTGGAGTCAAATAGGGATTAGGAACGACTTCTGTAATAAAATTGAACTTCAGAGATTTGACTCACTGACAGATGGCGCCCAAGTTACAAGAATCTATTAAGAAAAGCTTTAAACCACGTTTATGTAGGACGTTGCAGTTCGGAGAAAATTTCACTGAGTGAGCTGTGCACGTGTGGCTCGTTGGTCTAGGGGTATGATTCTCGCTTAGGGTGCGAGAGGTCCCGGGTTCAAATCCCGGACGAGCCCACGCTTTACTTCCTTCTTGCAAAACTTTGGCCAAATATCATTAACACAGTTCAGTCACTTTGACTCTACAGGAAGGTCTTCAAGTTCTCACGGTGAAAAGAGCAGGTTAAGAATACTACTCATTTTAGTCCTTCCTGAAAAGGCATGGAAAGACACAAGCATTTACTGGGCGGTGTTTTTCTAGACCCAGAGTTGGGAATCTGTGACACAATTACAAGTAACAGGGTCAGTGGATGAATAAGGCAATTAAAGGTCTTGATTAATTTATATCTTTCACATAAGCTATGACCAATCGCAGAAAAAAACTGAAACAAGTACTTTATAAAACACAAAAGATCAGTTTTGCTTATTTAGTAACCATTTCAAATTATTATTATTGTTGTTATAATAACAACAACACCACCAAGTTTCCTTGGCACATCAATATCAATAAACAAGCTCTTTGCTGTTGGACTATGATTTTAATTACAGAGTCAATTCTGTGTAGGGGTGTGATTCTGGCTTTGGGTGCGAGAGGTCCTGCGTTCAAATCCTGGATGAGCTCAAAATTTACCTGAAAAACTTCAGGTATCAACTTAGTTCAGTGACCTTAGCGCTACAGAAAAGACAACCTTGACATAACTGATATACAAGGACTTCATGTTCACACAAACACACCTGATCCAGTTAATTGAATGAATTTAAAGCTCTGGTGTTCAGGGCTTTTTTTAATTTCTGGTGCAAAGAGCAGGTTAAGAACGCCGTTCATTTTAGTCCATCCTCACAGTTCCTACAGGACCAGAGCTGAGAATTTGTGACGCAAGTAACAGGTCAGTGGTTGAATAAGGTATTTAAATGTCTTCATCATAAAAAGCTATGACAAATCAAGAAAAACTGAAACAATTGGTTTATGAAACAGAACATATCACTTTTGCCTGCTTAGTAATTGTTTCATTTTTTTATTATTATTATTAACAACAACAACAACAATTTTCATTGGGACATCACCTTCAATAAAGCAGTTCCTTGCTGCTGGACTATGAGTCTCCCTTGTCATGTCAGTGGTCGCAAGTTTAAATCCTGAGGCCTGAAATGATTTCCCAGAAAAAGGAAACCAGGCAGATTTTCTTCTTCCACTGTCAGTTCTTAAGTTTCTTGCCCAGGAACAAGAGTAACCATTCCTGAATTAAATCAGCCATTTCACCAGCTTCTTGACTCATCAGATCCTACAGACTGATTGACACCTGCATTGGCTGATCTTCTTGTTACAGAAAGACTAATAGTCAGACCTAAAGGAGACATGACTTTATAAAATGTGGTCGCCTAGAGGATAGGATACTTGTCTATGGACAAAGCAGGTATGGGTTTAAATCCTGCCTTCAGCACACCACCACTGGGTTCTGGAGCAAGACACTTAACCCCAAGTTGCTCCAGGGATAGTGTCCCCTGTATTTAGGGAATGGAAGTTGCTTAAGTCTCTGGTAAATGTAAAATACTGTTTTAGACAAATATGTTCTACTTGAATTAATCTGTAATGTCAGCTCCTCTTCTGCATTAGTGTAATTCAGTTTTCATATTTGTGATTAAATCATTTAGAAGAAACGTTTCTAACAGTAATTTGTCAACATAGATGAGTCTAAAGTCTTTGATACGAACTCCAAGACTTAGAACTTTAAAAACACAAGATAATCAGAACACCTGAGAATTAGGTCCAAACACTCAGACTAACCCAACAGTCAGACTAATCAGCAGCTTGTTGGTCTAGGGGTATGATTCTTGCTTTGGTATCGGGGCAGCAGATTTTCCTGAACTCTGACAGCCCTGGAGCTAAGGACTCTGCCCTTCAGCTGAAGAAAAATAAAGTCTTTTGTTCTGAGCGAAGCCTGTTGTCAGTTTGCTGATTTTCCACCTGCCATGACATTTGGCACCCCAGTTTATGGGCGTCACAATCAGATGTTGGACCTGACACCTGGACCCTGGGACTGATCAACCCGGCTCTCGTACCCCACACCAAATATTTAGGGAAGGAGAGGGGTATGCTGTCGCAGTCTACTCCGACGCTGAGGACGACAAGGGGGGTTAGCCTTACCCCCACCCATCAATCCTTTGCTCATTTCAGGTTGGGAGTTTATCAGTGCTGGGCCGGTTGAAAAGCCACTGGTTTGAGTCCATAAAACAGATTGGGAAGGTGCAAGTGGACTACGGGGTACCATTGGCCTCAGTGACCGTAAATCCAGTCTAGATGAGATTCTTATTCTACCTCAGGGCCATTTGATTCTTTTTTCGGCGCCTGAAGTAGGTCTCTCTAGTGTGTGATGACTCCGGGTGACGGTTGTGTTTAAGTGTGTGTGTAAGCCCAGGTGACCTTTCGACAGCTTATCAGGGTTATCGTTTTAGTGCCTGACGAACCTTTCTAGGGTTTTTGGTTTTCCTTGGCTTCATTTCTACATTGCATTGCTATCCCTTTGATTTATATATTTAAAAAAATTACAAGCTGTCTAATGATTTATTGAAGTTTACTACTTATACGCTCTCTATTGAGCTGTTAAAAATCTTGTCAAGCTGTCTTGTCAAGCCTCACTAATAATAAACAAAACCCATATCCTCCATAATAAAAGTCACAAACTCACTCCAAAACAAAACACAGAAAAGGACGGTCTCTATTGGCTGCCCATCGTAACTGTCCGCAGCCCTGACAGTACCCCCATTCTTTAAGCGGAGGACAGGCAAGCGGAGGCAAAGGGCAGTGTCCCACGAGTCCCACTCAGCTGTCTCTCCCAGGATTACATCCTGGCCGGTGCTCCGCACGGCCAGGGCAGCTTGGTGGGTCTCCTGGGACGCTCCCCTTTGTGAGTCCCAACCCATACATATAGAGGCCCTACCGGGGAGCCTCTTACTGTCCTTAGGGGTGGAGCCCCCTACCGGGAGCACCTCTTTGTCCTTGCGGGCGGAGCCCCCTACCAGGAGCCCCTCTCTGTCTTCAGGGGCTGAGCCCCCTACCAGGAGCCCCTCTCTGTCCTCGGGGGCAGAGTCCCCTTATCGGGAGTCCCTCTCTGTCCTCAGGGGTGGAGCCCCCTACCAGGAGCCCCTCTCTATTCCCAGGTGCAGGGCCCTCTCCCAGGAGCCCCTCACTGTCCTTGGGGCCAGAGCCCTCTCCTGGGAGCCCTTCAGCAGGGAACCCCTCGCTGTCCTTGCAGCCGGGGCCACTTATCTGGAGCCCCTCACTGTCCTCGGGAGTAGGGCCCTCTCCATGGACTCCATGGGAGCCCTCCGGAACCGAGCTCGCTATGTGGAGATGCCTCCTGGGAGCTCTTCTTTGGTCCCCAGGTCTCACGCCATGCCGGGAAGCTCCTCCAGAGCCCTTGAAGACCCCAGTAGCCCCCAAAAAAGATTCAGGGGAAGACCCCCAGCCACTGTGGATGCTACCGGCCCCTCTGTGGCTGCTACGGGTCCCTCTGTGGCTGCTACGGCTACAGGCCCCCCTGTTTCGGTTACAAGCCCCTCTGTTATGGCTAAAGACCCCTCTTGATCTCTTACAAGCCCCTCTTGGGCCTCTGCTGCAACATCTAGCCCCTCTCGGGCATCTGCTGAGCTATCTGGCCCCTCTTGAGCCTGTGCTGCGCTATATGGCACCTCTCGAACCTCTGCTGCACTTCTCGCCCCTCTCGGGCCTTTGCTCTGCTATGTGGCCCCTCTCGGGCTTCTGCTAAATGCCCCTCTGCTGCCGCTATGTGCCCATCTGTGGCTTAAGACCCCTCTGAAGTCCCCTCTACAGCTAACGGCCCCTCTGGAGGCCCTTCTGTGGCTAACGTCCCCTCTGAAGGCTCCTCTGCTGCTGCTAAAGGCCCTTCTAAAGCTGTAGGGGCTAAAGGCCCCGCTGTAGAGGCTAAAGACCCCACTGTAAAGGCTAAAGGCCCATCTACGACAGCTAAAGGCCCCTTTATGGCGCCTTTGCCGGGGTGCGCAAGTCAGACTTCCATGCCCGCTTCCTCCTCACATGTCGAGGGTACTGGCAAGATGCCAGTGGGTGGACCGGAAGAGCTCCCCTGTCTGGTGCCTTCTCTGGGGTGCACAAGATGGGCTTTCTTGCCCACTTTCTCCTCACTGGCGGAGGGGCTGGCCAGTTGGCTTCGCCATAGGCAGCCATGTCTCAAGCGATGAGCTCCTGAGAGAGCGCGGAAAGTTCTCTCAGGAGCCACTCCTCTTCCTCGGGCGAGCACACCTCGTCTGCTGCGCCCCTTGTGTGGTCGGTCAATCTGTCAAGCCTCACTAATAATAAATAAAACCCATATCCTCCATAATAAAAGTCCCAAAATCACTCCAAAACAAAACACAGAAAAGGACGGCCTCTAGTGGCCGCCCACCGTAACTGTCCTCAGCCCTGACATGTCTATTAAGATGAAATCTGCTGTTAAAATCTGCTGTCTATTAAGTTGAAATCTGCTGTTAAATCTGCTGTCTATTGAGTTGTTAAAATCTGCCATCTATTGAGATGTTCTGATCTGCTGTCTATTGAACTGTTCGAATCTTTTGTTTATTGAGTTGTTCAAATCTGCTGTGTGTGTGTGGAACAATTGAAGGTCAGAATGGGAACCTCAAACAGCAAACAATATACTAAGACTGAGCCACCCAAAGCTCAGCCGCCAAAGGCCCATGTGTTGCGTCCACATTTATATCACTCAATGAAAACTCGGTATGGTGATGAAGCAGTTGAGAATTTTGATTTGTGGGTAGAGAAATGTGACTTTATAAAGAAGGGAACTTTGCAGCCTGAGTCGTTGAGAGAGTTAAAGAAGAAAATGCATGAGTTAGAGGAGAAGGGGGAGCAAGAAAAGACAGGTTGTTGTGGTTGTAAAGAAAAGAAACAGGTGGATGTCACATAGAAGGCATGTTACATCTGGCGTGCTGAGAGTGAGAGGATACAGGCAGAAAGGGTCAAGGCAATTTTGAGACGTAGGAGTAAGAAGGAGCAGGAGGACAAAGAGGTAAAGAGCAAGATTACAAGTGCGCTTGTAAATCTTTTTAGTGAAGCACCTGAGTCAAATCACACTACTGGTCCAACAGTGCCTCCCCTGGTTGCAAAGTTGTATCAACAGCTCAGTGTATCCCAACCACTTGTACAGGCCATGCTAGCACCAGCTGATGATGACGTGGCCTATCCGGACAGACACACTCAGCAAGGCCAACCCACTACCCAACTTCCTCCCCAAGTCCAGCCTCCTCCCCAAGCCTGGGTTCCGCTCCAGCAACACGCCCCTCCCCAGTACCACCCTCAGTCTCGTCCCCCACCCTTTCTACTTATCAGGGTGGCAATAGAGGCTGTATTTCCTGTCACTCTTGATACCAGCAGAATTCAGCAGTGTGTGCAAAAATAAGGCGAACCGGTGGATGATTACCTGCTGGGCCTCATTAAAGAGCATAATGTACACTCAGGGCTAGAAGCTGTTAATTTGCAAATGCCTCAAATGGGAGCATCAGAGCTGCATCTGAAAAATGCATTTTTAAATTGTCTGCACCCTAAAAGACTAAAATAATAAAAACTCAGTTTGTGACATGGAAAAATGGGCATGTGAATGAAATACTGGACTATGCCAAGCATGCAGAGGAGCTGTTCCAAAGCAGGGCTCAGAAGAAGAGAGATGGGTGGATAGTGACATAGAAAAAGCACAGATTTACAACCACACAGAGGGAGAGAGAGCAAGGGCAAACAGGAGGGAGGGGCAGAAGAAGAGCGAGAAAGGGAGGGCAGCAAGAACAGAGAGGAGCATGTCATAACTGTGGACAATTTGATCACTGGGTTCGTGAGTGTCCACAGCGGAGGGGACCACAGCAGCAGCCACCATGGGGGCGCCCAGCAAAGACAGTCGTGGGGACCCCCACAATTCTGACTAGAACGTGGCCAACTCACTTCCAATACACACACATGGAGGGAGGTTTATGAATCACATGATGAAGAATTAGATTTAGGTACATTTTTGTACAGGTTGTTTCCTAATGCGAGTTTAATGCCAAGAGTCAACCTCACAATTATGGGCAGACCCACTGAGTTGCTAGTTGACTCTGGGGCGACAAATTCCGTTCTGAGAAAGGAAGATTTTCCTGATGCCCCCGCTCTCTGGGAAACATGCCTATACCTATAGTTACCTATAGGTGTATATATATATACCTATGCCTATAGTTCTCTTTAATTATGACACCACAGCGAGCGATGTCATATTTAAAGAGAACTTCTCTGTTCCTTTAACATTCTATCAGACAGAAAAAGAGTTGTAAGGGCAGCAAAACTTCTTGTCCCTTATGTGTGTCACAGTTCCGGTCGGGACCACTAAGGGGGGACGTAGACCGGGACTGCTGACGCCCTTCTGCTCCTCATGGACTCATTAATGAACAGAGCAGAAGGGCACCTGAAACGCATTAGGACTTAATGAACTCTCACTCCTCTTTGGTGCTTTAGGTATTTAAAGACGGGTTGCACTGGGTGTTCGGTGTGGAGACATACGTCTCGTGAGGTCTTCTCTATTGTTTCTACTCAACTATCTATATCTACCATTCTCGAGTCTACCATCTTCCTACTGTAAAGTGTTTTGTTAATAAATCGTGTTGTTCATCATGTCCCTCTGCGCGTGTGCCTCCTTCGCCTCCTTCCTCACCGGGCAGCGCGTGACAATGTGTTTGTGCGGCCATACTGTTATTCGTGTGCTTGCTGAAGCACACAGCAGCCAAAGGCTAATGCTATGCTAATGCGGAAATGCAGCCTAGTTATTAATACGATGAACTTGTTGCTCAATCATTCATAATGTTGTATGTGTACAGTATGGATGGATTTACACATTCTGTTGAAAGAAACGCTATGCAAGATGTAAAAAACTATACAAAACTGAACAAACGAAAATATGAAACTGATATGTTTTCAATACTATTGATATTTAGACTCAAGATCAATACTATTGATATTTAAACTTAAGATCTTGAAGAATGCAGTGCATCTTCTCCTTCAAGTGAAGCTCTCTCTTCTACAGAACCGCGAAGGAAAGTTTGCCAGTAATTGCAAAATGTATTAAATTCAATATAACTATCGTGCATTATATAATAAAGCAATTTGCTTATGGTCGTATTTGTCATTACACAGCTAAGAGAAAGAACAGAGAACAGGACAATGAGGAACTACTTGGTTATTTGGAGAGATCAGATGAGCGGTTCCTACAGCACAGTAGAGAGATGAATGAGGCCATTCGTACAGAAATGGATGAGGCCTCAGGTGCTATGTTGGGCTTTTTGTAACGGATGGTTATGGTTATGGAGAAAAACCGGACACGAAACAGTTCTTAATTTTTTTTCATTTATTATTATTATTGTATTTACAGTTATTTACAGTTTTAATTTAAAAAAAATGTTTGCACTTATTGTCACTTTTGTACCAGCCTATGTGCTGAATATGTTCTTTAATTGTTTGCATTGATTTATTGCTCTAAACACTACAGATTTATTGGTCTTGTCTATTGAAGTAGTCCAGTAATGCAGCTCTTATGTCAGCTGCTTCTGGATGTCCATGCTCAGGTACTGGCTGAAGAGGAGGCTGTGTATTAACATGCATGGCACGAAGATCCTCACTAAAGTTGTCACCATGCTCCTCATATATTGTGCAGCACACAGCAGGCCAACACCATCTTCGTTGTAAGGTCAAGTTTACAATTATTCCTTTTCATCAGATGTCTCATCGTCCTTTTAACCTCCCGAAGCTCATTTCCACGACTGACCTTGCACTGCTTATTCTGTAGTTATACTTTTGTTGTTGGATGGTTAATCTGCCAGTGTTTGAAAATGGCCTCATCAGCCAGTTTTGCAGGGGGTATGCAGGGTCACCGATTAAGTAATGACCAACATCACAGCCACAGATGTTAACTTTGTTTTGGCTTTACAGGTCACCGTCACTCAGCCTTTCCCATACAAATGACTGCTTTAACACCCTTTGAAGGCTGGAGTTGTAAGACCCTGTCTTGACTCTCCTGTTCGAACTCCTATCTGGCCTGTTAGAAAGGCTTCACAGCCCGGCAAACCATGGTTGATCTGGCAAACGCATTTTTCAGAGTCCCTGTACATCCGGACAGTCAGTTTTAGTTTGCATTTGAGTTTTAAAGGTAAAACTTAAACATTTACCAGATTGTATCAGGGGTACTGTGAGTCTCCTACAATTTATAATATGGCACTGAAAAATTCTTTGCCTGACGGCTGTGCTTTGTTGCAGTATGTTGATGATTTACTGGTATGCACGCCAACATCAGAGCTGTATGAAAGGGCCCCATTGTGCTTTTTGGCTTTTCTCGCTGAAGAGGGCCATAAGGTATCTAAATCCAAATTGCAATTTATAAAACAAAGTCAAATTTTTGGGACACATCCTCACAGCGCAGTCAAAACAACTGGCTACAGACCGCGTTAAAGCGATCCAGGCTGTGCCCCAGCCCAGTACTGTGAAACAAATGTTATCTTTTGTTAGGGATGACAAGTTACTGCAGGGCATTTATTCCAAATTACAGTGCCGTTGAGAACCCGTTACGGGAGCTAACATACCAACTACCAAGCTCTGCACGCATACAGTGGACTGAAGAGACAGAACAGGCTCTCACTTAGTTGAAATCAGCCTTACAGTCTGCAGCTAGATGGTTAAAATACCACCACACACTGCTACAGTTATGCTTGCCTGACCCGATACGAAATCAACCTGCAAAAACATTTGTTAATCAACGACCCAACAGTTCAATCTGTGATAAATGGGTTTGGGGAACTTTTTTCCATAAAAATGTCATTTCAGAATGCACATCGTAATCAGATATCGGATACCCAGCGTCCCAAGATGGTGCATGAAATTAGACTTCTTTCGTACTGTCCCTCAAGCTAACGGGTCATAACTGGACATGACTAAACTAGAGAACACTGCAGGGAAGTTGTCCAAAAAGAAAAAGGGCATTAATACAAATAATGCAGTAATAAAGGCCCCACAGTGGCGCAGCGGGTAGCGCTGTGCCTCACACCTCCAGGGTTAGGGCTTTGAATCCGAGTCCTGGCCGTGTGTGTGTGAGTGTGTGTGTGTGTGTGTGTGTGTGTGTGTGTGTGTGTGTATGTGTGTGTGTGTGTGTGTGTGTGTGGAGTTAGAATGTTCGACTCATAGTGGCCTGGAATTCCTCCAGGGTCTCTGGGTTTCTCCCACAGTCCAAAGACACGCAGTCATGTGAATTGGGGATTCTAAATTGGCAGTAGGTTTGAGTGAATACTGTGTGTGCCCCACCCAGGTTGAGTCCCCTGTGCCTGTAGACCCCAGGATAGGCTCTGGATGCCTGTGAATACAGTAATATTATACCAGTAGTCTCTTTCACTCAAACATTGGATTTGTGTATTTTGTCCACCACTGCTTGTAGCTTTGGGTAATGAGGTTGTTCCTCTCAGGGCGTTCTTCCTAATATGTAATTTCCCAGACATTAGTGAACATCTGTTTGGGCACACTTCCAACAGCAGAGGCTGCCAGTTGCAGCACAATACACCGTGGGCAGTGGTCACGTAGACATCTCAGGCTTCAACAGTTATGAAGAGAAATATTACACTACCATATACATTTTACAGTCCTGAAACTCAAACCAACAGTGCAGTGCATGCATAGAACCGAGTCTACTTAAAACATCGCATACGTGTATTTAAACATCATATATGAACATTATATACAGTACTGTGCAAAAGTCTTAGGCACCTATGAAAATTGTTTGAATCTGTTTTTATCAGCCGTTGTTTATTTTTCTGCCAGCAAAATCACAAGTGAACATTAGAATAAACTCAAACGAACAAAAAAGCAGTAAAAAAGTATCAAGATTTCCTTTTTTCTAAAAA
>JBBJLS010107695.1:0-19276 GCA_037577275.1 Bryconaethiops microstoma
ACCTTGCCACAGCATTCTGAATCAGCTGAAGTGGTTTGGTTACCTTGAGTGGAAGTCCGGCCAGAAGAGAGTTGCAGTAGTCCAGTTTGGAGATGACCCAAGACTGGTTATCTTTCTTCCTGCAGGGTAGAATGTTGTAGTATAATTATACATGACTCAGTGGACTAAGTAGATTTGTAGACATGTGCCAGGTTGATTTATTCATTTTAAATGGTATTAAGGGCTGTAAACACAGTTTCTCAAGAGTGGTTTGATCAGAAATGCTTTATTATAGAAACTTTCCAACTCAAGATTAGTTTACAGTCGTGGTACTGGGTCCTAATGTCTACTAAACAAGTTGACTTTAGACAACCTGTTGAGTTGTCTTGGTATAATAGTGGTAAATCTCAAAGAACATTTCTCTTTGGGGACTATTTTATAACATCCTATATGGACCTCTTCACAGTATGTGTATTTTAAAATGTATTTTTTGGCCAAAACCTTCTCAAATCTATGCTAAACATGTGCATCAGGCTGTGGATTCATAATCATTTCGTGTAATAATTTTCTGTGAGGGAGCTTTTAGACTCATTAATCTCCTCAGAGGTCTGATTCCATTCACCTCCACTGTAAACACTTCTGACTCTCTAAGTTTCTCTAAAAGCAACCATACTACTCTGATATACGATGCTTAGACATCTATGCAAATTGTTTAAAGCCATTTTTCTTAATGTATTTCTGCTTGCAAAGTTAACATTAGAATAATCAAACGAACAAGAATTTAGTGAAAAGTATCAAGATTTGTTTATTTGTTAAAAAGTAGTTAATATTTAGTGAGCTGGTGAGGAGAACACAGGTTTGGATCCAGATTCCTCCTCGGTTCCTCCAACCGTTGTTTGAATTTGTGAAATTCCGTCAGCAGCTCCTGATTTAATTTAATGAAGGACTGACTGAATCCAACCAGGTTTCTGATGTAATTCTGGACTTCCACAAGGAACACTCTGATATAATGAACAGAAAATCACGGTTTACTGTGTAATGTTAGAACTGTGTTTTCTGTACAGCAGTGTAGTTTGGTGTCTCGCCAGTTGTCTCTATTGTGACTATTGATAAGGGTGTCTTTATTGATGCTCCTGTTGTCTGTGTTCGTGATTTCTCCAAATGTCAGTGTACGTTGATATGTTGGTGGTGATTTTGAAATGCTACAAGGACTACTGGGGTTAAAGTACAATCAATTTTCATTGTAAATTTATCTTCACACTTGGAGACACTTCACACTGATAAACCTAAATGGGTTAAATGGCAACAATGATATCACACCATGACCTGTCCCTTGATCTAAATATAACTGTAGTTCACCTTTAACCCTAAAAGCCCGAATCCTAAAAGGAACCTGTACTGAAATCTTATTGGTCAACCATCTTCCAACCATGTTGGTTTGGAGCGTTTAGTTTGGAGCAGTTCAGGGGTCCTGATTTCAGAAGAGGTTGACTGAAGCCTGTGCCATGTGTGTTTGCTCTGCACTGACCAATGCAATTCAAGGAAAGACAGGCCTTCAGAAATTGTTATAATGGAGGAGGGATTAGTGATGGTTAAAGTGGACCAAAATCATGACATAAACTTTTTAGCCAATGTGTAACTGAAGTGTAGGCCTACACTTTATTCTGGTTGCAGTCAAATCATTTTAAATCACCATCCATTGCGCCACAAGCCATTTTTTTAATAAAATCACGTAGCCGGAGTGAGACAACATTTCTCAGTGGCACGCGGTGAAACATTCAAGTGCAAATAACGACAAAAACTATACAATAAATGGACACCACAACAATATAACAGTGTAGTGTAAACGGGATGTAAACCTTCTAGAGTGACTAGTATTGCACCATAAGCATCATATTGCATAGGAGGCAGTTAGCTGCACTGAGTAAAGTGCAAGAAATGACAGAAACAATAAATAAAAAGAAAATACAGCAGTGAAACAGCATAGCATGGTAACGGTATGTTCCCTGTTTTACCTGTTTGGCTGTTTAGATGAACTCTGAAAGGAAATATCCAAACAGAGTGTAGCCAAAATGTCTGTGTTTGTGTATGGTTGGTATTTACTGCATGTGTGTCCCGTTTCAGGGGCCATGGCCTTTTTAGGGACAGCAGTGCGGAGGGTGATGGGAAGTCGGCAGCCCTTGGGGCCGCTGTGCCGCGCCAGCACTCGCTGCTACAGCACTCAGAGTGAACACACCACAGAGAAAAGCGTGCCCTATGCCAGGACCCTCAAACAAGAGGATGGTCATAGCGGACCCACCAAACCCCTGCCCAAAGCTGCTGACGCCGTGGTGATCGGAGGGGGCAGCCTTGGTTGCCAGACACTCTACCACCTGTGTAAGATGGGCATGACCAATGTTGTGCTGCTGGAGCGGGACAGGCTGACAGCGGGCACCACCTGGCACACTGCAGGTACACAAATAAACTTCACACACCAGACACGTCTTCAATTATGCATATGGGAACATCACACTAATTAATTTTTGTCAACTTATTCCTATATGGGCTTGGATATAAAAGTCTTTACATAGTGGTGTAGAACAGGAGTGGTGATTTTGCTGCTCTTACACTCACACACACGCACATACTTGGTAATTAGCAGACAGTGCTGGACACTGGTCCTCCAGCATTAGAGTTTGCCATCCCTTATGTAGGGCTTTGTATCTAAGCAAGAATTGTCAAGGAGCAGAAATATAAAAGCTGAACAATTGAGCCGACATTTAAACTCAATAGTGGCGCTTTTGTTGCCTTTGCAGATCATTCTCTGCTCTAAACTGCTTACACAAGCAGGTGTTCAGAAATGTGCCATTCCTAAATAAATGACATCCTAAATAAATGAAAGGAATAGTTTAATTTGCGGCGAGTGAAAGCTCTTTGTCTCGTGCTAATGCCTGCTTGTTTTACTCTACAACTGAAACGAAGTCAGAGTCAATTCTTGAGTCTCTGGGTCTGAGTCAATTTTCAGTCTCTGGGTGCAAGTCTTGGTCAATTCTTGAGTGTCTGAGTGCAAATTGAATCTCCATCTCTGATACACACTACCATGACACTATTGTGTCAGTGCTATGCTGAAAATGGTCCACCACCCAAGTAACATCTGGTCAGTGATGGTTCTTGGTGTGATGGATGGGGAATAAGGGATGGGGTATAAGTCATGCAGCAACAGAGGTGTCATAGTCAGTAAACCAATATGCTTTCTCCTCTCTCTCGCTCTTGCGCTCCCTCTCTCTCTCTCTCTCTCTCTCTCTCTCTCTCTCTCTTGCTCTCTGTCGCTCTCGCTCTCTCTCTGTCGCTCTCTCTCATGCTCGCACTCTCTCTCTCTCTCTCTCTCTCTCTCGCTCTCTCGCTCTCACGCTCTCTCTCTCTGTCTCTTTCTCTCTCTCTCTCTCTCTCTCTCTCTCTCTCTCTCTCGCGCTCTCTCTCTCTCTCTCTCTCTCGCTCTCTCTCTCTCTCTCTCTCTCTCGCTCTCTCTCTCTCTCTCTCTTTCTCAGGCCTGTTGTGGCAGTTGAGACCCAGTGATACGGAGGTTGAGCTGCTAGCTCACACTCGGCGTGTGGTCAGCTCAGAGCTGGAGGCAGAGACAGGCCTGGAGACAGGCTGGATCCAGAATGGAGGACTGTTTATCGCTTCCAACAAACAGAGACTGGATGAGTACAAACGCCTCATGTCGGTATGACTTCCAGCACGTTCATCTTCATCTGACTGCTGTAAACGGTTTTGTGTTTTTCTGGCTTAACAGATCAGCAGTATCCTTCAACACAAGAGTTTAGTGCAGGTTTTGAATTGATTTCTTGTTTTTAAAGCTTAGCACATTCACACATCTCTGAACACCTGATAGACTACAGCGAGGATGTAAAATGAACAGAAACACTACATGAAATACTCCTACTCATTCTGCCATTTTATCAGAAACACCTGAAGACTTAGAGACTGTAGCCCATTTGTTGCTACACTCTCCTCTAGACTCTCCACCAGTGGAAATAGACCACCATAGGAACGCCACTAGCCAAATATTGGGCAATTGACCATTTTCAGCACAGCTGTGACAATGACAATGTAGTTGTATCATACTGGTCTGAATGTATCTGGCATGGTGGTGTTGCTGAAGTTTTATTTCAGTTTCACTGCTGGGTTGAAAAAAGTCTAGGTTGAAGAAACTTATCACTGATAAAGATCTACTGGATGAATTAAAAAGACTAACTTTACCCAGCAAGGGTTCTTCACATGGTAGTTGTTGCTAATAAAGTGGCCAGAACGTGTGTAAAATACCCAACAAAGCTGCTATACACTCATACCAGTGCAACACACACTACCATGGTTTTGTGACCATTTCCATTAATGAAGAAGGTGGAGAAGTGAGAAGGTCAGATAAAATTGTATATCAACAGGTGGTACTACAGGTATTTGGAGCTCATTTGTTATTCATTCAATATAATTTTTTTTGTTTATTACTTTACCAGTTTAGTAGCATTTATCATACCTAGACATATTTTAATTAATTTGTTTCTGAGCTCATTAAATGGCAGTGCAACTTCTTATTGGATGCTGAATCATTTAATTATGTGCGATATCTAATAATCTGCAATAATCTTACCATGTGTAATATCGCTACTTATGTCTATTACTGCTGCATCTACTACTGATCTCTAGTATGCACAGTTACGTACTTAATATAGAGAAGAACTCCAAACCACTCTTTGTGTTTCTAGTATTTATTTATCTATATTTTTCTATATCCACCTCTCTTATTGACCTCAGCATTTCATATATATAGCAGTGTATTTTGTACATAGTATCTTTCATTTGATTTTTATTTTTGACCATATAGTTATTTTGTTCTTGTCTTTATGTGTCTATGTTTCTGTGCAATCGAAACAAAAGCAGTTTACACCGGGATCAATAGAGTTTTCAGATTCTGATTCTGCTTTTTGTTTTTTTCAGTTGGGAAAAGTATACGGTATCGAGTCATATGTGCTGTCACCGGCCGAGACCAAAGATTTGTACCCTCTGATGAACGTAAAGGATCTGTATGGCACTCTGTATGTGCCCAAAGATGGCACCATGGACCCTGCTGGAACCTGCACCACCCTCTCCAGAGCAGCAACTGCCCGCGGAGCCACGGTACTGAAACCCCATAAGTCTATATTTGCTAAATCATTTTATTATATTGAAAAAGGGTTTAAGCATATTTGCCCATTTCTGCATGTGATGCGACATACAATTAAATAAAAACAAATAAATAATTTAAATAATTGTTAGAACTACATTTCACTGTTTTGACTGAATCACTTGATCATTTATCAATAAATTGAATCTTTTTTGTTGGAGAAGGTAAAACGGGAAGGCCTGTTCTGTGTTACAGGCCAATAGCACTGAAGTTTAAGACATTTCCATTTATTTTAAAGTGGCTTTTGATGTGCGCTCCTATCCAGGGCCCCTTTGAGTTTTGATCAGAGGAAAGTGAGTGTAGTGTCACGAGTCTGGATACAAAAGAATATAAGTTGGCCTCCCATGTAGACAGTAAAATTAGCATCAACATTAAAATTGACCAATAAAAGTATCTAAATGAGACTCCTTACGTTCTATTCACATGCCAGTCTAAATTTCTCTGAACATTAATAATCTGTTTGATTGTTCTCTCTGATTTCAGGTCATAGAGAACTGCCCAGTGACGGGTATCCACGTGCAGACCGATCATATGGGAGTGAGGAGGGTGAGAGCGGTGGAGACAGACTTCGGGACCATCGAGACTCCATGTGTGGTTAACTGCGCAGGTATACTGCAGCTAGTTACAGTTTTAAACAACTTGCATAGGTGCCTAAGACTTTTGCACAGTACTGCACATTATAACACCAGTACAAAGAAAGTGGAGCTCTTGTATTATCATTTTATTATAATTTTAGTTAGCTACCACTTTTTGTTCAAAGTTTCACTTTTTTTTTTATATAATAACTCACCAATAGAGATTTGTTACACACAGAATCAGTTTGTGAAGTGGTACATTTTAGCTTGATTTATACCTTCTCATATTTAATTGTACCTTAACAATGTTTGCAAAATCTACAGTATCTATGCAGATTGTTTGAAGCCATTTATATCAGCAATGGGTTTCTTTCTACCAACAAAAACACAAGTGAGAATTAACAGAAATGCAAACAAACAAGAAAGTAGGATTAAGTATCATGTTTTTTTCCCCCAAAAGCTATTGATATTTTGTGAGTTGGTTAGAAGACCATATGTTTGGTCCCAGATTTCTGCTTGATGTCTCCAGTCATTGTATGGATTTATAAAATTCCATAAGATACGCACCTAATTTAATCTACTGAAGTAAAAACAGCCGACCCATTTCATGGAGCTTTAAGTAATACTGGGATTTCAGGAGGAAAGAGGTCTGGTCAAACACTTTGCCATACATAAAACCAATATTAATGTTATTTATTGTAATAGTAGCATTTTCACACTAGCTTAACACTTCCCGGTAGTAAACAGCTTTTAAGGATCATTTTCTCAGGTATCTAAGTGTTTTGCACAGCGCTGTTCAGGGGGTCCTTGAGTTACGAGGGTCTGGACATACGATGTTACAAGTTTACGATGCTCACGTGGGTGAACTAGTTTAGTGGCATGCAGCAGAAGATACGCAGAATGCGCAGAATTCGCAGTAACGCAGCGTATGAGTGAGGCAGGACGCTTATCTAAACTCAAGTGTTCTGTTTGTGTTGCTTTGCTTGGCAACTTTTTGGCCTTTATCGTGGCTTCTGAATGAATTTTTTTGCACATTTTTTGTCATTTTTCTGTTACTACAGTACAGTGTACAGTATATTTATGTCCTTTTCTTTTTTCTGTGATTTAGTTGTGTTTTTATGTTCTAGATTTTACAGCGTTGTTAGGGATAGGTTTTTGACTTGCACCAAAATTCGGGTTACATCACTGTACTAGGAACGGATCTTCGTCGAAACTTGCGGACCCCTGTATGTGTTTTCTGCTCTTTCACACCTCTCTGTACTCACTAGCTAATACTCAAGCCATCCATGAGTTGGTTGAAGTGTTTTAGAGCATAAAAAAAACTTTGAATTTGATGGACTGTACTGTGTTTGCTTCACCAGAAGAGGGTGCTCGATGATCTCACTACAAACTAATCCAGTCACACTAAACTGTTCTCTTCTGTTTCTTTAGACTGTTTAGACTAACCCTGTTTTATGGATTTATGTTAAGGCCCGTATTGGAATCAGGGACACTCTTGATGAGGAAAACCTCAGTAGCCTAAGACCAGGTTTGATATGTGTTCAGAACAGAGAGGGCAATTAAGCTCCCCCTGAAGTTATAAAATCATTTGCAGTACCCTAGATTCAACTTATTCAAGTCTTTTAATTATTTTTAACAATTCTTAAAAATATATATATTGCAATTCTATATATAATAACTAAATTAGACAAAAAACATATATAGTCAATCTATTTTAAATCCGTTAAAATAGATATGCTCAGCAACAAGATTTAATATGATTTGTCTGACAATCTCAGATATAGTCTGAACAGTCTTTTTCAGTATTGTTTCAATTTGGGATAGTCCCATACAGAGTGATACAGAATGACTCTTTCCATTCTTATGTTTTGATAACATGAAGTGGGGCAGCTGGTGGCCTAGTGGTTAGGGATCTGCCACTGTGATCAGAAGGTTGTGGGTTCGAATCCTGGATGCCCACTGCTTCACTTGGTGAATGGGTTAAATACAGAGAAGAATTTTGCGTTGTTTACACTGTGTGCTGTGCTGTGTTCACACATGTTTATAAGGAGCCACTTTACTTACTTTACTTGTAGTTGACTAAATGTCAAAAGAGTAACATCCATATATAGATGGTCTATTTTCTGAACACCTTTCCTTGCCCAAATTCTGAAGCCACCACCTGTCCTTCCAGCCTTGATGAACACTGCAAGAAATGCGACAAAAAGTGAGAAATGGAAGGAGTGTCTCTAACATATTGATGTGCTTTATACCAAAAATCAAGTGTTGTTGAGAAAAGCATTTTCTGTTATTCTTTTCAAAAGATTTGGGTTCTGCTGGGTATAAATAAAGTTTTAGTGGACAAATCGTTGCTGACATCTGTGTGATGTTCACCCTGGCATTGTTTTAACTATTTATTCTCTGTATTTGTCCATTCAGCATTGAAAGCCTTTTAATTTAATCAAATCACAGCAGATTATCTGTGTGGGCTGGGTCATTGTGGGCATTTTATTTTCTTTGCTGATTGATTAAGCCAGAATATCAGGGTGTCACACTAATGTTTTTACTGCATCTGTGCCACCATTAAGAGCTAAATTTCAGTGATCTGCCTAATGGCCTAAAAGCAGAATAAAGACAAATAGCAGTGCTCACCGAAGGACGCTGCAAAACCACTCCGTACTTTTGCATGTTGTTGAACTGCTTTGACTGAGGTGGATTTTAGCGGCTATCCATGGATTATCAATAAATCACTGATTAATGTTTTATCATCATTAATCAACCCATGAAAATGATTTCCTCTAGCAGATAAGAGCAAGCTAGTTGAAGTCAATGATCTGAATTGGGAAATTAACCCTCTGAACTTAGGCTAGGGCTGCAGGGTAAAGGGAGAAGCATGTAAAGGAGATTTTTATTCCTTTAACTGTCTTTTCTCCTGTAGTAAAGGGTAATGTTGAGCGTGTGCATTGGGAAATTCTGAGATACACACAGGATTAGGCAGTGAATTATGTTCTATATCTGTTCTTTGTAATCAGTATTTCTAGTGGGTTTCCCTGTGATCTACTTTAACTACTTTTCTGATTGAGACTATGGTATCATCACTGGCGGAACAAACTCAATAAAAGTAATTTTACATGTGTAGAAACAAACATCTTTAACTTTTGTTGTAAGACTTTATTCTAAGTAATTTTGTGCCATTTCCATTGGTCCATTGGTCATAAAATTTTGGGGTAGTGTTAAAGGCAGCAGATACTTTCACACTATGATAAAATGGAAATATGAGGTTCTCTTCTGACAGCGACAATATGCCACTTATAAGCATGTAGGATATTTGTTTTGGAGTCATGTGAAGGTCCATTCTGGAGCTTCTTGCTCTTGTATCTAATTTTAAATGCACAAATCAAGGATTTGTTACCTTTACAGCATTCACGGCACTGTGGTTGTATTTCTCTGGATACTGATTGACTGTTCTGTCCTTTATTGGCTAGGTGTGTGGGCCACTAAACTGGGGAGAATGGCTGGCGTGAACGTGCCCCTGATTGCGATGCACCACGCCTACGTGGTCACGGAGAGGATTGAGGGAATCCAGGTAAGATCAACACACTAATCTCAGCTTCTGATCTTCCATTTGGCGCGGGCTCACAATTTAACTGGATAAGTTAAGCCAAAAGTGGGGAACCAATGTCTCTTGGCAAAAACATTGATTAGAAATCATAACACACCTCCTTCCATATTGCAACACATCTCTGAGCGAAACAGGCTCCGTTTTCAGATGATGTCTGTGGGTGGAGGAAGAGAGAGGTGAAACACACCCACTAGTGCAAAGTGATGTGAGCAACATTAATAGGAATTTAGAAGTAAGGAAAAGTCACTACACCTCAGTCAAAGATTAACGGAAAACAAGAGTTTCTCTCCACCTTCTCATTAGCACTCTCCCTATCATGTGATACCACAAAAACTGGGAGGATGAAGGCTAGCACGTGCTTCCTCCACATCTATTTCAACTTCCTCTAGTGCAACGTCCCGGGAAATCTTGACACACTTGGAGGAGAGCGCTGCCTGCCAATTCAGTTCAATTTTACAGAATTTGCATAGGTTCCAATTTTCAATTTTACAGTTTTTCATCTTTACAGAATCCAGGTCCGAACCCCTAGAGAGCATGCCAGGGGTGACAGAGTCGAGGAAAAACTCCCTAAAGCTGGAGAAGGAAACCTCAGGGGGAACTAATAAGGGGAAACCCATCCTCTAGTCAACCCTGGAGAGAGAGTCTATGGAGACTAACAATAGAAGGCCTTCGTGTACAGACTTAATCATTGCTAAACAGTTGCCAGTCTATGCCTTACAGAGTAGAGACAGTTAAGAGTCAGTAGAGGTGGTTTTCTGTTACATCACCTAACAGATTGAATAGCATTGCGCTAGTGATGGGGTGAGACTGAAGGCTGTCTTACTCTCCCAAGTCAATTGTGAGAAATGGAAGCTTGCTTTTTATTATTGCTTACAAGGGAAGTTAAACTTTTTGTTGCCTAACTATACTCATAGCATCGCAGCTCCACCTGGGGCAGTCGGGGCTGGTGGGTTAAGTGCCTTTTCCAAGCCAGAGAGACCAGTCAGTTCTGGAATTTGAACCCAAAACCTCCTGTTTGCTGGCTCACCTCACCTACCATTAAGTTTATGCTTCTTCTATAAAATATGGATGGGTTGCATAGCAATGGACCAAAAAAGGGAGATTCACTAGTTTAAGGTTCAAGGTTAGTTTAATTGTCATTAGCAACTGTTTACACCTACGTAGTGTGATGAGATGTTTCTCCATAGGTCAGATGTACAACATATAGCAACATTCAGCAAAGTACAAGTTACTACAGAAACAATACAGTAAATTGATAACATAATAATGTAATAGTACGGTGTGAACGGCATGTAAACCTTCCAGAGTGATTGGTGTTGCACCATGAGTATGGTTTTGCACAGGCGGCAGTTACAGCATTCGAGTGCAAGGTATGACAGAAACGGTACATATAAACAGACAATAATATTGCACCGCAAGTATAACATTGAACCACATTGAGCGAGTAGAAACTACAAGCTTATCAAATAGCTTTAGGAGGTTAGTAGGAATACTGATCTAAGACCTGTTTCTGTAAAGACTAGCACACATTTTTTAATAAGACCAGTCCTCCCACTCATCATGCGGGCCTGTGTTGTTCTCTCAGCAGCAGCAGTGTGCTGTGATCGTCAGCAGAGAGCGCTGTGCTGTCAGAATAGAGCACAGAGCAGAAGAGTGTGGGGTTAGAAAGCAGTGACCGAGAGTGAAAGCCTAGGGCTCTGAGTCTGTCTTATTCATCCTCTCTTATTCTTTCTCTCCGTCCTTGTCCTTATTCTTCACGCTGTTCATCCCTACCTGCCCTCTTTTTCCTGCTCTTTCTCTTCATCTCTTCCTCTCATCTGTTGGTCCGCAATTCTGTTTGTCATTCTCTCTCTCTTTCTCTTTTTTCTCTCCTGGTCTGTATAGTAGCTCTAAGGCTGTGTGGGTGGTGAACGTCTCAGAAAAATGACTCTTCTTTATTCTTATCCCTCCTTATGCAATAACATAGATTTCACACTGTGCCGGCAAAACACAGCAGCCAGCGTGAAATAGTGCTTATCCACAGCTGAAAGCTTCAGCATATATTATGCAATCTCCCTGTGCATTTGTGTGTGTGTGTGTGTGTGTGTGTGTGTGTGTGTGTGTGTGTGTGTGTGTGTGTGTGTGTGGTTTCAGTAGGTCTAAAAACCTGATATCAGGTCTCTTGCTCTTATCACACCACCCAGTGTGTCATGAATCATGCAAGAAGCATGAAATGCTCGTATGTCATCTACACACTAATTTGCTCATGAGCCTGATGACGAATCTCGGAGCTTTCGGGGAGAGGAGAAGCGCACTGATCCAAAAGAAGGGACTAATTAAGCCCTTAAACGAGAAAACTAGAGGAGACTCTTCACATGGACCATCACAACCAACAAACAGAACCAAATCAAAACCTTCTGGAGTATGTCTGTATGAGTAGGAGGCAGCTGTACTGGAGCCTGTGTTTATGGACTGTGGTATAAGATTTAGACATGCCGTTTATACAGTGCCAACCGGTGTGTCATGAGCTTCCATTACTCATTAGCAGCTTTAGCGAATGAGCCATGGAAGCTTCCTCTGTTCAGTGCAAAACTAAAGAAGCAAACTTTAGTTCATTTTAGAGTATGAATCTCTTTTTGGGGGTTTGTTTGAACTCTAGCAGCAGCATTTTGAATAGACTGTAGCTATCTAATGGTGTTTTGGGGAGGCAGATGAAAACAGCATTGCAATAGTCAACCTTGCAGAATATAAAGGCATGAATATGTTTCTCCAAATCATTTACACAAAGTCTTTAGATTTAGTTATAGCTTTAATGTAGTTGCTGAAACTAAGATGCCCATCAATGATTACACAAAGATTTTTTTTAACATGGTTTATAATTTAACTGCCCTAGATTAGAGATGACAGAACTTTCCTTCTCTATTCCAAAACAACTGTCTGTATTGTCGTTACTTTTTTAAGACGCAGACTCATTAAGTGTATAGGACTGGAATAACAAGGTGATCATTTAGTAATAATGCATTTTCAGCGATGCAGTTATAAAGAGCAGAGTTTTAAAAAAGCCATCCAGTGTGACTAAATGAGATCCAATTTTAGTTTCCTGCATAAATAACATATTGATACCCCTTTTATGTTCTACTTTGACTCTCTGGCCTGTCCTGATGGATGACCCTATTATTGTGACACTTGTGGTCTTATGAATGTATAATGTCTGTGTTGTAGAACATGCCCAATGTGAGGGACCATGATGCATCTGTCTATCTCCGTCTCCAAGGTGATGCCTTGTCTGTGGGAGGCTACGAGCAGAACCCTGTCTTCTGGGATGAGGTAGGTGTAACTAAACCAAAGTAAACTCTTCTTATTGAAAAGTAGTGTGTTATTGGGTGTGAGTGTTTGCTCTTATTTCTAATTTCAGTCTTTGTGTGGGAGGTTTCAGCCTTCCAGTTTTGTCACAGTGGCTGTGTATACTAACTTTGACTCTTAAAGCCACATTTTAGAAGTTTTTTTATCTTGAATAAGTGTGTGTGTGTGTGTGTGTGTGTGTGTGTGTGTAAGAGAGAGTGAGAGAGAGAGAAATAATTAATTAATTTGCGCTCTGGTCCATTGCAGGGTGATTAATCAGCCACTATGCAGGGATGGGAGTGTGTGTGTGTGTGTGTGTGTGTGTGTCCAGACTCAGATCCATCTGCAGCATGCACTGTGTGGGTGGGCATGCGTGTATGTGATCAGTCATAGCACTCTGTTCAAACTAACATCTGTGTCACCCCCAGCTGACTGTCTCTACATCACACCAGTGTCACACTTCTCTCTCTCTCTCTCTCTCTCTCTCTCTCTCTCTCTCTCTCTCTCTCTCTCTCACACTCTCTTCCTCTCTCTATTCTTCTCTCACTTTTCTCTCTCTCTCACTTCTCTCGTTGTCTCATTTTCTTTCACACTTTGCATTTCTCTCATCTTTCTTTCTTTCACTGTTTTCCTCTCACATATTCTCTCTCAAACACACATAACTTTCTTTTCTCTTTCTTTGTCTCTCACTATTTCTCTCTCTCTCTCTCTCTCTCTCGCTTTCTCTCTCTTTCTCTTCCTCTCTCCCCGTTATAGTTTACTTTCTACTTTAGAAGATTCTGTAATGGAAACAATTTACAGCCCCAGTTTGAGGGTGAAAACACAAAGAAATAGCAGTTTGAGTGTGTGTGTGTGTGTGTGTGTGTGTGTGTGTGTGTGTTTAAAAATAACGAAGCTGTCCTGCTTTGCCCAGCCAGGTGAGCCTTCTAATGAGGCAGGACCGGGATGGTCGGCATGGCAACAGCACCTACAGATTGTCCAGGAGTTTATTTTTAATTTGGAGTGTGTTCTGTGCCCATAAACACTGTCCTCTTTGCCAAAAAACTATTGCCACACACTGTCCCCACACTCTCTTCTACACACTGCTCAAACACAATCCCCACACACTGTCCCCACCCACACACATCCCACTTTTTATTCAAACTCTCCTCTCATACGGTCCCTTCTGTCCGTTCTCCACACTGTCCGAATGCTGCAGGCTTATTCTGTCCCCTCTGGTCCCCCACTGTCCCAGTACATTGTCCAAATACTCTTTAAAACCATCCTCGCACACTGTCCCCCATATTGGCACGGTGCCCTCACACACACCCCTCGGTCTCTTCACACACTGTTCCAGCACATCCACAACCTAACTTTCACACTGCTTGTTGTTCCTCATACTTGACCCAGAAAGCTTACCTTTGGGTGTGTGTTTACCAGACCATGTATCTTTCTTTCTCTTCTCTCTCTCTCTTTCCCTCTTTCCACCCACCTCTTTCTCTGTCTTACATTCTCTTTTTCTTTCATCCTCTACTTTATATTTTCTCTCTCTCTCTCTCTCTCTCGAAATCCTGCAGAGACTTGAATTGAAAACCGCTGTGCTGATCTGTGATTCTGAGCAGACTGTAGTAAGGCTGCTATTGTACTTTGGTCCCGCAGGTGTTGGATAACTTTGCCTTTGGCCTCTTTGATCTGGACTGGGATGTCTTCATGCAGCACATCGAGGGAGCTATCAATAGAGTGCCTGCACTGGAGCAAACTGGAATCAAATCCACAGTCTGTGGACCAGGTAAGCCGATGTTCAGTGATTTGGTACACAACAATATTAAATACACACAAATCATTATTGTGGACACGTAGAGCAGCTCTGCTTGCACAAACTCCCACTTTGATGTCCCACTCTGATCGCGTGTTACAGCCCCTCCTATGAGCGATCAGAGACGCAATAAACATTTTTACATTGCACACAGCCACAGCATGGCAGAGGGAGGGGTGGTCCCAGAAGTCACCTACACAGCTCTGTGACATTGAGAAAATGTCTCAATGGGCGCACCAGTACTGAATGTTTTTGGCCTATTCTGCTTCTTTAGTCTCCAACTGGATGCAGCCCCGTTTCTCTTAGCCTGTTTAAGCTGAAGCATTTTTGCTCTTTAATAGGCCAAACTGGCATTTAAAATTCTTCAACAACTAGTCAGTTGCCTCTTCAAATCAAATAAAACACTACATTGAAAAAGATGACCAAATCGGCCAAAGTCATAATAATAAATTGGTTAACTTCCAATCTTGGCCAACTCAAACCGCGCACTCTTACAAGCACTTGTAATGTGCATTCCATGTCTTTACTGAAAACTAGAGGTGTCACACGATTAAAAAATGTTATGTAATTAATTACAAGCTCTCTGATTTAATTAATCTAAATTAATTGCACACATTTGTGCTATAAAAGTATTTAAAAATTTTAATGAATGTTGGTATATGAGTGAATAAATAATCAACATTACAGACTTTCAAAGGCTAACTATTTTTGCACTGGTCATGTGCAGTAATGGTCACAGCAATCAAAAATATGACCTAATATACTGAGGGGGGAAAAAAATGCTTTTTTGACGTGATGTACTCCGATGATACAAAAATTTCAATTGCAGAGAACAATACTCTTATAAACCGTTCCCTGTGTCCGTTTTTAAATGTAAACTTTCTGCTCTCTGGGCCAAGCAGCGCGTTCTCGTCTGCATCCTTCATTTTACAGAGCACCTGTGTCCTGAACTGGGCTGGGTTAAGGTCACGTGGTGCGATTAATCAGCGTAAATGTTGATTAATTAATCACAGAAAAAATAATGCGTTAAAAAACTAACACTGATAAATCGTTTATTCGACAGCCTTGCAGAAAACACCTTCCGACACCTAGAGTCGTAACCAAAGTCCATGCAGATGTTTAAACTGATGAATAAATATTCCTTTTCTTAGGTCGATTAAACTTCATACTCAGTAAACATTAACACACAGGCATCTCCAAATCTAATGTTGACCTGCAGTGAGTGTAGTTTTACTCACAGACGCTCATTTACAAATGTTCACAAACATGAAATCAAAGACATTTAATCTCAGACAATCACAAACAGTGACATTTGCGGCCGGACAGTTTTGAGCATGTAAATGTGTATTTAATCACAGCCGTTTACTGCAGGCTGACCTTTACGGTATGCGAATTCTCTCACACAACGTTTTTCTAACTGACAGCCAGATGTTTGCATATCGTTTCACGACAACAGAATGTCAGGCTGTTGAATCACTGAGTTCTGCTTTTGTCACCCGTGCCGTAACCCCTCGTGCGTTGCAGTCGTTTTCATTTCTTCCTCTCTGCTGTGCCACAGCTGATTCAGTGGCTCAATTATTTCAGTTCTGCAGCGATACTCAGCACAGTTGATAAGTTATTGATGTTTATTACGTATAAACTCTGATGCAATGTTTATATTGCTCTGTAAAGAAATGAAAAGGGAAAACATTTTGTATGATTTTACTGGCCCATCCAGCTCAAGGTTTGTTTTTCTTCTCCACTGATGGCGGTTGTGTGGTTTGATGTATCGAAATAAGTCCTTCAATTCTATATTTTCTAACCTCTCTTGTTCTGAAGGATTCTCTGTCTAGGCTGTTTTTGTAAACTGATATGTAAATATATATAACGTCAATGTGAATGGGTGGGCCCAAGTCTGTAATTATAATGTATAATGAGATGACATCCCTCTACAATGTTTACATTAGCTCACAATGCCCTCCCAACACCAATATACAAAAATATACATAAATAAACAAATTTGCTAGGTTACAACAGGCAACCACACACTGCCAGAGTGATTAATAAACGTAATTATAATCGTAATCATACTCACAACTAAAAACAGACCCCCATCATTAAAAAAAAAAAACAGACCCCCATCATTATTACCACAAGTTCTTGTATCATGGTGTAGCTGAACACAGTGTGTGGTTTGTCTGAACACAGTGTGCAGTTTGTCCATGTGGCACTGCTGAACCCGGGCAGGAACAAATTATTGTCTGTTTGTCTGATCAATATGAAACACTGTACAGTCTCTCTTTCATTATTTGCAAATATATTAAAAATTCGGGATTGAGAATGCAATGAGTGTTATGAAAATAATAATTCTATGAACGTTTACACATCACATGCATCTCGTATTCCAATGAAGAGCCCTTTAATGTTCTTTTAGGAAGTGACTTAGTCTTAGAAAGTATTTGCTGAAGGATGTTTCTGGTTAGATCTGAACCCACTGAGGGGGGAAATGAATGTGCATCACTATTAGCTTGATGCAGGAAATTGCAAAGAGGCCCTGTTTGAAATTAGCATTTTATTTGTTGTGGTTATTTGTTGAGAAAACATTCTCATGACTTGAGTTTTTCTGCATTCAGCACTGCTATATTATGAAAAGTTCATTTTTATTTGATTAAATGCAGTGCTAGTGTGTACAGTAATGAGTGAGTAAAAGTTCTTGGTAGCAATGGCATAATATAAGTGAAGTACATTTTTTGGTGGAGGAATGGGCGATAGGAGACTTCAGTTGTTTCATAGTCTATTGTTTTGCTTGTCACATGGACAGAATGTTGTGTGATGACAGTACTGTGATGTGAGCACAATATGTAATAGTCTGACTAGTCAGTTAATCTAATAATAGTCGGTAGATGAGATTAATTGGTGGTAGAAAGAATGGTCAGCACTACAGGTCCTTACTCTGTTTACAATGCTGTGCTAATATGGCACAATGCACTTTATTATCCCACTTGCAAATTGTTTATATGTAAAATCTGTCAGAATGTTGCTACACTTAATGTTAATTTAAACGTTAAAATACTCTTACTTAGATTTCATATTTTTTTCTTTAAGTTGTTAGATTTGTTTTTAAATGTAAAACTGTACTTATTTTAGAATGTTTGCACAGTCATAAAAGGAGCGGTTCAGGATACATTTCACTGCGTGTTCTACTTGTATAACTATGCATGTGACAAATGAAGAATCTTGAATCCTGAATCTGTGTGCTTGGACTGGCTGATCAGACCGTGTCCGTGGTTCCTGTGGCTGTAGTGATACCTGTTGGGTCCAGGCCGTTTCTAATGGGAGCTGACAGGTGTGAAATGCTGCTCTCACAGCACATCGGCTGCAGGTCACACCCACACACTGCTCTCGGGGCAGCGGACCACCACTCCTGCCATTACACTAAATCTGTTACTGACGGGGGATGATCCCTCGTGCCTTTGTTTTTGCGAGGGGGGGTTATAGAGGAAGGTTTCGGCTTTAGTGTGGTGCCGACACGTTTCACCTGCTGAGAATTGAAAGAGTGAATCACTGTATCCTACTGTTTGTACAGTAAAATCTGCTGTGTGTGTTGATTGGTATGACAGGACATGCAGTGATGTTTTCCTCTGTGCACTGTGAGGGGGGAAAAAAGGGACAGTCCAGGCAGGGTAAAAATCATATACCCTCAAAGGTACAACATGGTCCTTAAGGTTCAAGTGTTCCAAAATATAACTGCAATGCAATACAGTTCTGTAAGTAAAGGTACTGAAGATGTAACCTTGAGGGTATCATCTCAGGTGGCAGTAATTTTTCTTTGATCGTGTGCAGAATTGTGCAAAAGTCATCAGCTCTTGTGTGAACTGTTTATAGCCATTTATCTGAATCAGGGACATTCTGCCAGTAAATACACAAGTGAACATTAGAATGCACGCAATTACGTAGCTTTAATGTTATTTCTTTTAACTTCGGCATATTTTGCTGTCAAACAGGATGCCCAGATTACACATCACACACGTGATAAAACATTTTGAAAATGTTTCATTTTTTATTATAAAGTCTGAGTGTACACATTCATTATTAATACACAACCTTTTGGCCCACAGTGCACTTCTTGGTGTGTTTTTCATAGCAGTGTCTCATGAATCAGATTTTTCTGTTTTCCACGCACCCACATGCGCGTAAAAACACACATGGACCTCAGCTCCCTAGAGGAATAGGCTCACTGTAACAGCTCTATCTCTGGTATAAACACAGCTTTATTGCTGCCTCTTCACGTCGCCTGTTGTTTTCAGGACCAGATAGCTGCCTCTAGTTCTCCAGAGTGAGTGATGGCAGCATTTCGCCTGCAGATTCTCCCCCGAGACATGCTAAAAGCTGTGTACAAGCAGTGTGGCTACTTGCACAGCTTGTAACATGGGGTCTCTGTAAGAGCATCAGGACTGGGTTTGTCTAAATTAGCCTCAGGCTGTGGCCCCAAGCTGTCTCCAAGCTTTTTAAAGAGTGAGTAGATGTAGATGTAAGATAGAAGCGTTTCACACCTTATGTTCAGAATCAGAATCAGAAACCTTTATCGATTCTGGAGGAAATTGCACAAAGACACAAAGATAAGAGCAGTTAAAAAAAATAGCAATACTTTGAAAATACTCTGTACTCATTTATCTATAGTGTATTATATATATATATATATATATATATATGTGTGTGTGTGTGTGTGTGTGTGTGTGTGTGTGTAGTACTGTGCAAAAGTCTTAGGCACCTGTGCAAATTGTTTGAAGTCATTTATATCAGCAGTGCGCTTCTTTCTGCTA
>JBBJLS010107719.1:0-19273 GCA_037577275.1 Bryconaethiops microstoma
TAATGAGGAAAAGTATAAAAACACTGCTGTAATCGACACTCTCCTCTCACAATGAGACCAGTCGGATGGTGAAACACAACTAGAAGTCCATCAAAGGTAATTATTGCCATTTTGTTTGAGTGAACAAGAGATTTGTTTTCTTTTAATTATTCCAGATCTGTAAACACTGCATAAATTTCTCTTCTTTTGATGTTTCATCCATTTCCTTTAAAATTATGTTTTAAACAACAAGATTTGTATTTGGAAATTAGGAGAAAAATTGTCAGCAGTTCTTAAAAACTAAGGCAAAGCTGTTCAGTTCAATACTTGCACCTATAAAAGATCAAACCTGATAAACTGAAAGTTTTGCAGTGGTCTCTTATTTTTTTCCAGAGCTGTATTATGTATAGCTAATATGTACATAATATGTACATATATTGTACATACATTGATCAGCCACAGAAATAAAATCACTGACAAGTGAAGTGAATAACACAGATCATTTTGTTACAATCCCACCTGCCAAAGGGATATATCTAAAGGACAACTACTGAACAGTCAGATCTTAAAGTTGATTTGTTAAAAGCAGGAAAAATTGGCAAGCATAAGAATCTGAATGACCTTGATATTGGTAGAATTGTAACAGCTAGACAACTGGGTCAGAGCGTCCCAAACACAGCAGGTTTTGTGGGGTGTTTCCACAGTGGTCAACACCTATCAAAAGATTGGGGGCTGGCTTGGCGTGAGATTTCTCCCATGAGCATGAGAGTGTGAGATTAAGGCTGAAAGTTTAAGTCCCATGCCAAGTGCGTGAGATGGCAACTTTGAACATATGAGACTTGCAGGATCTAGTGCCAGATACCACAGTATACCTTCAGAGATGCTAGATACCACAGTATACCTTCAGAGATGCTAGATACCACAGTATACCTTCAGAGGTCTTGTAGAGTCCATGTCTCAATAAATCAGAGCTGGTTTGGCAGCATAAGGGAGGACCTACATAACATTAGGCAGGTGGTTTTGATGTTATGGCTGATGTGTGTATGCTGTTTTTCAAATGAATATCACACCTTTGCATGGTCTGCTGCAGGTTACGTCCTTCACTTCTTCCCATCACTTTAATATAGCAAGACAGATGATAACAGCTCCAAAATGCTTCACAGATTTATGAATAAACTTCACACCACACACACATGTTCCAGCAGAATCTCTGATGTGGGAGTGTAGACCGATGGCATGTGATGATGTCCAGGTGTTGCTTTCTCTCTTGCTCCATCTGTAGCTTGGAACTGCAGTCATCTTTAGCATGAAATCTAACAGATAGCAGCACTTATCCCACCTTCAACCTACTTTCCAGTGAGATTTCTGACGCAGATGCATTCAGTTCTATCCACGCACACTTTCACCATCGTTCATAAGTCTTGCTGGAAAAGTGAAGTGGCTGGTTCAGATGGAATCTCAGCTCTGAATGGAGTCTTATTATGAGTAGAATGGAAGTGGAGAGCTGCTTTCAGAAATGACCTTATTCCCATTCAAGGGGGTTTTAAACGTTATCGGCATCAGTCATTTCAGCAGTCACACTAAGTGCCTGTTCCTACTTGCTGCAAAAAAGAACTGTCAGAGCAGTTTGGCCTGGTGGGACAAAAAATACAACCCTTGTGTTGAGTCACAGTCACTGAGTACCAAAAAGCGACTGGTGTGTCAAAGAATAGTCCGTAGGTGTGGGCCACATGTAGGTTTTTTTTTATTTTCTGATGGTCTTAAAAGCGTTGAAATCAGAGGCGTGCATACATCTGCACTGTTGTTGACTGGGAGACAGCCCACTTGCCCTCTTTTGCCTGAGCTGGGATCAAGCCATTAGTAGCACTTCTACATCACTGTTGAAGAAATTAAATCACAATATTAATTTAGTTAAAGCTATTAGTTATATGCACACAGGTCCAGTGATACATCTCTGTGTTACACAAGAGTTGTTCTCAACAAGAGTGAGATATCTGTAAAATTCTGATTAGTTGGGATAGCCGCCGTGCATCGTGTAGCCCACTTCCTTCAGTGTAAACAGATATCTGTCCTTGCTGCCCTCAGTATTCATTGACTTTGTGCCCCATTGACGCAGCCATGCAAAAGTGTATATATTAGCTAGGCAGTCAAAAGAAAGTTTGTGAAGCTGTAATGGCTAAAGATTGGCTTTGCAGGCTGAATGCGTCGCTCACTAACTAGTTTGATATCTATGTAACATTTGCAGTTGTGCAAATTAGCTAATAGTTAAGATTGGAACATAAGTTGTGTTAACAGTTCAAGCAAGCTGCATATTATTAATTCACAATGGTTCAGAATAAAACACAACTCAGAAACACACCATAACTATGAAGCACTAGTATACATCACACAGAAAGCTTGTCTCTTTGGTCTATTTATACTCCTTGGCCTAAATCTCAGGTGATCCTGATCTTCTAATTAAGGGCTTGTGCGAAACTCCGGAGTGGATCTCTGGAGAGGGTTGTGTATTTGTTCCTGACTCCAAGTCATTCACTGAATGTCATTCTTTCGAGCTAACCCACTAACTGCGTCCCTGTCGCTAGGTGGGTCTCACAGTAGTTAATGTTATGTGTAGGCAAAAGTAGCAACATAAGTGTAGAAGTATGTTCTAATCGTCTAAAAATTACTGACTATTTTAGGCTAAGAGAAACTAAGGAGGCTCAAAAAATAGCTAAAATGTTCAGACAGCTCTCAGGTTTTATTGCGATCGCTCTTTCCCTGTTCAACACTGCTCAGTCAGTGTTTTTATGTTCAAACACATTTTTATTGCAAACAAAGTGCCAGCTGAGTTTTGTTTTAACCAGTCAGATCATGAATGTCTCAGTGAGCGGAGTGTCTTGTGACACAGTTTACATTTTGAGTCAGATGATGCAACATTTCTGTGACAGTTAGACGTGTCTTGGCAACACTACAGTGTTTCAGTGTTTCCTCGTTTTTTTTTTTAAGGTAGGGCCATCGCCTGTCCAAACATCTGAACACAGCACTGCTTGAGATTGAAGAGTGTGAGTGTGTGTGTGTGTGTGTGGGGAGGGGGGATGTTGAGACCAATGAGGCCCATTAGAAACAGAGGGAGTTCTGGAAGAACTCTGTGTGAAATCAAATCGAGCTCTCCTCAGGAGAAAGCACCTTCACACTGCTGGAAATTAGTTTATGGCAGAGGCGTCCGGCACGGCTCCTCTTCTTAAAGTGTTTTGAGCAAAATTCACACTTTTGGAGTAGCTTGAATTTTTTCAAACTTTAAAAGACATTAATACTTCTTGTTGTTAGAAATTAGGGGAAATTCTTGCCCCTAATGCTACTGCAGCACTGCTGTGAGAGACAAGTCAACAAGTTAATGACAGATGTAGAAGAGGCAGGAGTGTCTTTTTAAGCAAAGTAAGAAAACCTCAAATCTCCATAACGGTAACTCTGCAGGAGCCACGACATGATGAGATTATTATGATGAGAAGCGTAAACCCTGTAGTGATGCTAGAAATGTAGGCTCCTAATAACGAATATTAAATCGCCCCATCTCAAATTGAAACACCCACAAAAATAGAAAAACATTTGGCAACCTAAACTTATAGCTCTAGTGTAGCCTCAAGTTAATTACCTAATATTTAACGTATTGTCATTGACCACTGACAGGTGTTTAGACGTTCATGTGTGGCATCTCTCATCAGTCTTATTTTCTAGAAAATGGACATATGAATTCATTGAAATTCATTGAAATTCATTTGAAATTTGGTCAAACTCCAATAATGACCCGATGGCTCTAAACACTTCTGTAAAATGTGGTCACAGAAAAGACACAGATCTGCTACAATATACTGTCCTGTTTGTCTGTTCTTGCATTTCCTTTCACACATGATCTGTTGTTACTCTGCCCTTGTCCTGCCCCTCAGTTAGTGGAGCCATTTATTATCTGTCTTCCCACTCTCCTTCCCCAGATGTTTCCACTCACCTGTCTTGTGTATATATACCCCTGTACATCATTCCCCAGTGTCGGTCACCCAAAACCGTTTTTATTCATATGTATACCCTTTATGTATAGATGATTTTTCCTGTGTGTGTTCCTGTCTGAGGAAGAGGTGCTGCTAAGGTGCACTATGGGAATGTCAGTGTGATGCTCTGGGCAATGTTCTGCTTGGAAACCATGACAGCTGGATTTCATGTAGACATTATGTAACATGGACCACCTACCTGAAAATTGTTGCAGACTAAGTTCACCCCTTCCTGGGAGCATTGTTCCCTAATGACAAAGGCCTCTTTTTGATCTCAGTCCAGTGTTCCAGATTATTATGCCAATGATGTATCAGTAGGATTCCAGTTAAATAAACATTTGGTTTTTAGTTTTTCAACAAAAGTTCTCTTGCCATCTCATTATATAACTGGGATCAATCTCAGATGGGTTTTGTAATTAGTTTGCCAGGTGGCCCAGATTAAAGGGAAAACTACTTAAGGAGATTGTTCCACATTACTGTGGAAGTCACAGGCCTCATGCAATATATTTCTGAAGAAAAACATGAAATAGTCCAATGTCTTGCAAAAGGCATAAAAACATCTTATGAAAAACGAAGATGAACAGTGAAAAGATTTATGTGATTCAGAGTATGGAAGGATTCAGTCAGATTATGAATTATTAAGGAAATTTTGTTGTGAGAAATTGGTAGTATAAAAAGTAGCTATGAAAAGGCTATGAAAAAGCAGCAAACAGATATTTTTGAAGCTAATTGTGTACCTCTTGATTCAGTATCTTCCAGGGGCTTGCAGTTGTGCATAAAGTGTGAGAAGAGAAACATTTGCAGTGGGCTCAGAAATACATGAAGACTAATTTTCAAACAGTCTTATTGACCGAGGAATGCCGTGCTACACTATATGGTCCAGATGGATGGAGTTCTGAATGTTTGGTGAATGGCCACTCTTCCAACAAGACTGTGACATCGGCATGGAATTGACAGTGTTGGTCCAGAATATTGGGAGGTGAGATAGTAGATCCCTTTTGGGTCCTTGAGGGTGTCAAAATGACCTCTGCAAAATATATGGAGTTCTGTCTAGGAAATGGTCCTGTCACAGTATAAAAAGAACAGTCGTGCCTTCTGGAATAAAACTATGTTAATGTAGACAACGCACCATCCCATGCTGCACAAAACTCCATTGACTTTTTGGTTGCTATGGGCATAAAGTCTTTTTGCCCCAACCGTACTGAGAACCATCTTTAAAAGGAAGATCTAAGAGGGTGGGTGGCAGTATATGTCAAACTTGGCTCTTTGAGAGGCAATACTGGCACTCTCAAATGAAACACAGGCAAAACCTATACATAGACTTACAAGTTGGATGAAAGAGTTGTTAAGGTGATATCAAAGAACAGCTCATATGTTAATAAGTATCTATAAGTATCTAGTATTTAAATTGCTTCCATTTTTTGAAAAACGATCTCATGCAACAAATATAACTGATGTCTGTTTCGAATTCTTTACACTGTACTGAATGTTTTCAAACTTTGTCAGGCATAAGAATTTGGAACACTGCATTTTAGGTTGTTTTGAAAAGACTTTTAAAACACTGTTATCATCATTAGCAGTATTGCTTCTAATAAAATCCACAATGTAATATAATCGCAAAAATCCTTAATCTTACTGATTTTTCAGGAAAAACAAATAAAAACAGCATGTGCATAATAATGTTTAACACAACGTTTTTTAAACAGGTGGTTTTAATGTTATGGCTGATCATTGAATGCGCTTATTCTAGGAATCAGCTCTTTGCATGAATATTATCAGGCTTTGTAGTTTCCTATTGCCCACCAAGGGCAGGAAAATGTATAATACAGTATTGAAAAAAATCCATCTATGTGCTTAACCTCACACTTGAACTCCAAGCCATGCATTACACTTTGTTCATCATAATAATACACAGCTCACACACATTCTTGAAACCACTGGGACATCTGATGTGGAGTAATTATGATCACATCGCTTGTAGTTTACGTTCCTGCTTTAGCTCAATGGTATTTGATTAACCATTGTTGATCTAAGCCTCCACTTGTATGTGAGTCACAAAGGGGTGAACTACAAAGACATTCACTTACAGACAAAGGAGATTAATGATGAGTAGTGGTTGTGTGTGTATCACATGCTTTCCAGCTTTGCTTTTGGAGCCTAAAAAGTGCCCATGGTTCCTATAGTAATAGCACTAAAGCCACTTTACATATTACACAGCAGCTGGAAACTAGGGCTCAGGCAAGAACCACATTTAATCATCTTTCCCTTTATTACAAATACAATCATTCTACCAAGACATATTTGGTGTCCAGGGTTTGACTTTTAAATACTGGAGCTATGAGGCTAATGTAGCTAACAACTAAAGGTAGCTTGTAGCCACCAGTTAGTATCTAAAGCTTTTGACCGTCAGTTAACATCCAAATAGACTTGCTTTTGTGGTTCATTTAGTAGATTTGTTTTTTTCAGATTTAGTTTAGAGCTCATTTTAAAGTTCATATTGAGCAAGGTAAATCCTAATCCGGGCGATGTGTGAATCTGTATTTCAAACTCTTCCGGACAGTTTTCATTAATGTAAGCAGCATCTTAGACACTTTCTACTTTTGTGTTGGTGGGGGGCTAATAGGAAGACTAGGGCCAACCCATGTCCCCCTGCAGACATGCCACTTTTATCTAACAGCTGCTGCAAAGTATGTTGCACGAGCTAAAAACAGAGGAAGCAGCTATCTCACTTTCAGGTGAGCAGAGAACAAGTATATTTTCAAAAATATTACTGTAATTTTTAGTATATTGTCATTTAATTATCATGGTTGTACTCAAAGTAGTGCTATTTTCTTTTCTTTGTTAAGCAAAAGAATTCTTGAAAAGAACTTGAAATGGAAAAAAGCCAAAGCAAGATCTCCTGTTGTTCAGTCCAGCTCTTGAAGACCACCAGGTTAGATAGCTCTAATAGTCATGGTTCTTCAGTGGATACCATACAGTGTCTGAGACAACTTATGTAAGTGGTTTTGAGTTTACCTAATAACTCAAAAAACACTGGTCAGAAAAGTTGTTTGTGCTATCTTTCCCTGGCTGTTTCTCCTCCGAGTTTGTTTGAGTGGCTGAGGTGATACTTTCACTGTATAAATATGCACAAACGTTCATGCATGTCTCCATATTCTTGGGCTGTGCATTGGGCAGTGTGTGGGCCTCCAGACTGATGGATCTTCTGCTCTCCATGCTTGTTCTCAGAAAGGTGGTTTCATGCTTCTCTTCCACGTGTGTAGAAAAGAACACATTCTAAGTCTAATCAATGTTAGGAGGCTGCTAGACTATATATCCCCTTTCTCCCCTCCAAATGAAAACCTCCATATGTCCATACAGGAGGACTGGTTTTCTAAATGAGATCCAACATGGACAGTGTATGGCCAATGTAACTATGATTGTATATTTACATTTACATCATCTGGCAGATTTTTGGCAGCATTGTATGCGAAATGTACAGTTTGTGTATGACAGCTGAAGGTGAATGCAGTGTTAAGAATCTTACCTACTGGTGTGGTGTGGTATTTTGCCCAGGTTAGGAATCAAAACACACTGTCTAAACTTTAAACTGCATATTGCTCCTCAGCAGTATACAGTAGTATAAAGTACAGTGTGCATTATGACACTAAAGCTGTATCCTGTAAAGGGCAGGAGCATGCCGACATCAGCAAGTCCAGCCAGTTAGACCCACCTCACTTTCCTGACCCCTCACCTCAACTGTTGCTAGCTGCTTTCCAGCTCTGCAGGAGTGTTCATGAAAATACTTTTGCAAAAATTCTGAAGTGGATGAGTTAGACTTCTAAAAAAAATTATCAGAGCATTAATTCTACTATTAATTCTACACTAATGAGACCCCAACAGAGCTCTCTGCTGCACCCTAAACATGTCTTTGATATATAGGAAGGGTGGAGAGAGTGACCTCAATCAGAAGAAAGCAGCCACATCATATTCCACTTCCAATCATGGATATTTACTGGCTCTGTGTGAAAAGGGTATGTCCATAGTCACGCCTCATGGGAAGTTCTCCTCTGATCATTGGTGCCTTAAATCCTTACAGAGTGCAGTTCTCGAGCAGGTGCTTAACTAGAGGACCGACCTCGTTTCAGGTTACTTAATCAGCATGCGGAACTATCCGTAAAGTTTGCCTGGCTGTACTTGAAAGCTTAAAAGGATCGCATCTTTACTAATTATTCTCCAGACCCTGCAGAACACAACTGAAAACTGTTTAGTAATTCTGCTTGTAGTCAGTAGAGCCTCGTGCGAAGACTGGGTTCAGCCAAGTTCTCAGAATTCCTCTGTATGAAAAGAGTTGTGTGAAGTTCCTGAGGACAATCAATCCAGTGCAGAGAACTTCTGGCATGCTGGTTGAACAAGTGAGCAAATTTAAGATGCACTTTCTTAAAAAGTTCTCTGAAAGTCCTTGACTGATGCAGAGCGAAGAGGGACTAGCATCCCAGTGTGGCTCTGTTGAGGGCCGGCGTCAGAACAAATTGAACGGGGTGTATGTAATTCTGATGAGGCGCAGGGATAATTTGAGAAAAATTATCCAGGTGTCCTGAATGAAATCTCACAATCTGAAAGGTGCTAAAGCAGTGGCGCTCCAGAGCATTACCACACAGGCAGACATCACGCTAACTTTACCCCTTTGGCTATTGTTGCTTCATCTGGTGAGCTTTCAAAGCCAGTCTGTCAGATGTTTTCAGTGGTGAGGGTAATCCATGACGCTAAATCTAATGAAGTGAAACATGCTACCCAGACATAAACAGCTAATTTTGCCAAATACCTTATAATTTAGCCACATTTCTTTGGATTTCTGATGGATTTAATAGGTATTACGTTCTGCCACACCGTTGTCCCACATCTTTCGTCTTGTGTTTGGTTTAGGAAATAATAAAACTCTGTGATTTGAGTGTGTGTAAATTCCCTAATCCCGGCACTGGGGCGTGTTGTTCTAAAAAAATCTATGAGTGGATATTCAGGACCCAATGTACTAAGCCTTTTAGCACACTTTCAGGCACAAATCAGGAACGTTCCGTCTGCCTGGTATGTACACAACTGGCACAAGAGCCTAAATGTGCCGTTTATGGGTCATGTGGTTGGTGAAACACAATATGTGCTTCCCTTCCTCATGCAGATGTATTTGAGGGAGGGCTGGGAAAAACACACAGAGGGATACTGAGGGTTACTAAAGTTTGAGCAACTTGACGTGACTGGTGTTGCATTGATTTCCCAATTTTGTAGGTTTAAACTAAATGCCATGCTGAGAGACTTTCATTAGCACCAGACACAGCAGTTACATAAATGCATGAGGCTTGAACATGTCCAGGATGTTAAGAAAGACTCCTTAAACTATCAGGAACTGAAGTTCACATCTGAGAAGATGCAGTGCATCATGCCTTGTTGCAGGTGTATTTTTGTTTTGCTCAAAGACCATTTTATTGTTTTACAACCTCTAATGTCACAGCCAGAATGGACTTGCAGCCCTGGAGAAAGTATTGGTGGGAAAGAATCTAATTCATTAACACCACTATCTCTTCATCATTGAACTTTCAGTTTTTGTTTTCTCTCGAGCTTGTTGACGACATCATTTTCTTTGCCTTTTAAATTAGTGGACAGGTCTAAGAATAGTTTACGTTATAAGCTGATGTCACATTTATTCACAAGAATTTTGTGAGGGCATTGCATTCATATCAAGGCATGTTTTGCACTGTGACTGCACTCATATATTCATGTCACCATTTGTATTTTTACCTTCAAGAGCTGAACAGTGACAGGACCTTGCACGCGTGGTGAAGTCATTAGGTCAGATAACCAGACAATTTCTACCTCTGTTCGTACATAATTTTAGATGTATGCCATATTAATTCTCTAGTGCTACATATATATGTGTGTGTAATATGTGCAATATATACCTATATTGTTGATATCTACAGTCTAGCGCAATATTCCACTTGTATCTATCTATCTATCTATCTATCTATCTATCTATCTAACCATCC
Organism: Bryconaethiops microstoma; assembly: GCA_037577275.1. Taxonomy (NCBI): domain Eukaryota; kingdom Metazoa; phylum Chordata; class Actinopteri; order Characiformes; family Alestidae; genus Bryconaethiops; species Bryconaethiops microstoma. Next base: position 10,022 of record JBBJLS010107719.1, read on the forward strand.
ATCTATCCATCTATCTATCTATTAACCAGGAGGGTATGGCGTGTGTATACCAATATATGATAATAGTATCTGACTACTGACAGGGTAAGCACATAGACATCTTTGGTATCTCTAGCCCTTTATTTCTAATTGTGATAACCTGAATTGTTCCTAATGATTAAAAAAATGACATATGATTAAGCATTTTATCTTGACCCAAGATGTTTCTGCTGCCAAAGCCAAATAACTGTTGCGTCTGCAGTGTGCGTGTTTAAGTCCCTAAATGGAAGACTTGTATTGACTGCAGATGTCATGTTTTGCTGTGATGTGCAAACATTATGTAATTGGACAGCAGAATTGAGCGAGGTGCAATCTGATGCCAGGCATTGTACATGGATGCAGAAAGCCTGACAGCGCTTTGCTGTGATGTCAGTCAGGCTTATCTGGAGTTGCAGCTGAGTGCTTACTATTATGCATTAGTAGCACAGGCCTCATTCTGACACTCCTTGCCCAGGGTTTGGTTAACAACACTGAAAGCTGTAGTCTAGTTTCCTCTTATGCCACTGCAATCTGAAAACATGCATGCAGGCAAGGTTTAACATCTGACGTCGACGGCACATATTCAATAAATGCGACTTTTCAATCAATTCGGCTGCTGTGGGAGTAATGGAACATGAAATGTCGATTTCAAGAGAATTATATATTATTATTATGCACCCAGTTACAATTCCAGCCTACTTCAGTCTTTCTGTAAGCAAGATACCAAGTCTGACTGAAATGAAAAATGACCTGTCCCTGGTCCTACTGAATGTGATTAATCATATCATTTAATCATAATGAATCATTTTTAAATTGTATAATATTTTTAAAAAGCTATTCGGGTCCAGTTTTACACAAAAGCATCCATTGTACCATTAGCTAGATTTTTTTACATCATTTTTGTACACATTTGGCCTACGTAACTCCTAACTAATACATTTTCATGTAGTATGAAGACAAAAGAATCTACATTGTGCTTATAAAATGAGATGAAGCACAAAATGTCGGTGCAATCACTGCAGATTTGATATTGTCAATGTTAAAATTAATGAAACATCATCATGGACATTCGCTAGTAGTATTTATATACAAAAGTATTTGAATATTCAGAGACTCTTATACAGTGTTCATGCATCTGCTTTAAAAAGTACAATGTACTTATTAAATCATTTTTATATTCTTTTTTAACATATTGTTCATTATTATTTGTTATTATTATAAGGTGAATCATGTTCAGTTTGGCCAGGGACACCAACTAACATAAAAATGTAATTTTTCATTTCAGTCAGACTGAATCAGATAAAGCCTGAAATGCAGGTGCAATCCCTGCAAACATGGTTCTGTGCTTCTTCTTCTGAAACTGGATACTGAATGGATACTGAAATTAGTCAAAAAAATGTAAATTTTAAAAATGTTTTTAAAACCAATGTTATTAGAATAATCAAATACGCTTATACTCTTACACTGAATCCCACACTTCCATCTCATCACCACAAACAACTTACTGGATTCTCCAGTTGTTGGTTGCTGAAAAAACCTCACCTGTGCATCTCATTATGTTTTAATCGCCACACACTTTCATTCACTCTTAGAAATAAATGGCTCTATATAGTACAAAATGTAATTAACATTAGTGGAACCCTTTTGATGCTTTTTAAAAGGTTACATATTTATAAACACTTTCTAAAAGACATTTATAACAGTCACTACATGATAGAGGACAATGCAAATAGCCATTAATGCATTGACATGTTCATGGTACTTTAAAGAAACTTTACCTGTTCTAAAGAATCCTGTGTAGTGTAGTGTGCAGCCGTATTTATTTCTGATGCACCACCTGTGATATTGCTCTGGAAATGGACCTCCCAGTAGTACTGTGTTTCATCTCCAGGTCACTATCGATCGCTGACACAACAGAGAATTTGTAGTGAAGGGAAACAAATTCTGCCGTATGTTTTTTCTTTTCTTTTACTTTGGTGTAAGTATTAACTTCCATAGAAAATAGTAAATCCCTTTTGTACAGACAAAAGAACAGCATCTAATATTTTAAAACCATGTTACATTTCTAAGCGCTCAAAACTTCAATTATAGGATTTTCTAACAGTACATTGAGGTCATTCATGAGTGTGAACTGCTTCACCCAATGAGTCGATCATTAAGATGCAATTTACAATCTGATTAGTACAAACATAAAAAAATTGTTTTTTAAAAAACTACACATGATAATAATAAACACAATTTGACCTAGAAGCTTTTCCTTGGATTTTCCGTCACAGGACCACTCAGGACTGGGTGAGTTGGTGTTTTTCATTTTATTATTATTTGCCAGAGTGTGACATTATTTCCCATGTGGTGTTTTTATATGATGCCTCTTCTTCTTCCTCTGTGGACTGAGCCAGAGCTTTGGGGAGGAAATTGTAAAATCAATCTTTTATGTGTAATTTCTGTGATAAGTTTGTCCTCACTAAGAAGTGTGTGAAAAGTGTTTTTGTGCCATTCCCACTAAGTTACGTCTTTTCATGTGCCATATCAATACTTATGTCACTATTACATGCAACAACAGACTCAGTAAACAACTTCAGCAGTCATTTATTTTATCTATAGTATTAATATCCACCTCTCTTACTGACCACAGCATTTTGTGTATATAGTGTATAAAGTATTAAGCATTTTCTGAGAATTTCTAGAGACTTTTATTGTAATTTTATACTATGTTTTATATTGTTCTTGTCTTTATGTCTGTGTGTCTGTACAGTCATAACATAAGCACTTTCATATCAATAAATGAAAGATCAATAAATCTTTCGGATTCTGAAAAGCCGGAGCTGGTAAATAGGTACTTTTGTATATGGATGTACATTCTGATGTACATTTTTTCCTCCTCTAATCTCTTATACCACACTTTAATAAAACACTTGGAAGAGTTTGTGTAGACTTATAAACATCTATAGCAACAACTGACAGGACATCTATGTACATCTGAGTATTAGGATGCATGGACTTGTAGTATATTTGAAAGCAAATGTATGTATCGACATATCCAAACTTGGAGATCCAAGGTCTTTAATTGGTATAGAACCTTTACATTATATATTGGTTCTTTAAGCTTTAAAAGGTTCTCACACATACACATTGATAGGAATGGTTCTTTTAAGAACCGTCTATTGAAAGGCTCTTCACCAAAAGTGATTCCTTTCCTTGAAGTCATTTTCATTGAGTCATTTTAACCCTAAATTAATCTTTATTTATGCTCCTTGTTCAAGTGAACACGGTGTTTGTGAGCCATGGACATGGTTTTGACTGCAGGATGTCCTGATTTGAGCTGGATTTAGTGCGGGGCCAGCCATGGTTGACAGCATTCCAGACACGAAACGGGAGGCGACAGTGGGATGCGGTGCAGCATGTTAAATTGCGCCGGGCCATGTTTGAAGGGGGACGCAGGTCTTTCGTAAAGTATGTGGTGTTTAATTGGCTCCAGACAGCTCGATCACCCAAAGCCCTCAGGAGAGCAGCTGCGTGCGTTAATGTGCTGCAGCCTGTGATTTGACGGGTCAGATCCACAAACATCTTTAGAGCATTGCTGCTTTTGTGTTTTCTATTTTTGTAATTATACATGCCATTATGCTGAATTACTATGCTTTGACACTTCAGAGGCATCTCAAATAGCGGCTTACCCGGACCTTTCATTGCGACTGTTTAATAGTCATTGTCATCGCGCTGTTGTTGTACATGTGCACCTATTCTTGTGACAAATAAATCTCTCTGAATCTTAATGCAGGAGCAAAGAGCGCAGCGCCAGGACACAAATGCATTTCTCCAACAAAAACAAGTCATTTCTGAACAGAAAAATGTCCTAATAGCATAAAGCTATTATTAATTTATCACTTTCATTGAAAGACACATGTAAAGGAACTTATCCAGAACTGCTTTTCAGATACATTAGAGGAATTGTCTGTGCACTCACTAATTAAAATCATATTATATTGAGTTAAATTGTTATTGGGTACCCCATTTTAAACTATAAACAGTTCATTTGGCTGCTGTAAAATTTCCCTTTTACTGACCTTCAAACAGTGTGGGTCTACCGTCGTGTTTTTGTGGTTTATGTTCCAGTTCCCGAATCTTGGCTTTGTGTTTTGTTAGGCCCTCGTGCCTGTTATTTCTGTTTGGTTTTTTTTAAATAAAGCATCACAAAATGGAAATGTGCGTTCATGCCTGCCTTCAATGCCAGGAGAGAGAGGGGAACCATGATACAAACATGCTAACAGAATGTAACTCCACGGTTGTTGCTCCTTTAGCTTAATGTTGGAAGTTCAATAAACTCAAGATATTAAAGTCAGCATACAAATCAAGTTTCCTTTTTGCCTCATCGGTCGTCCCTGTTCATATTAACTACAGTGAATCATATCATTTAAAAGACACCGCTGTAAATGAATACATAAAATGAGACTGCTTGTTATGAAGTCATTTTTGGGGTGCCATTTTTATGCCAACACAATTAATCTGGATTTATAGTCATGTGTTACTTTTTAAAGATTCTTTTGAAAAATGCTGTTTAAACTAGACTCACTTGAAATTCTTAAGAAGCACTTCTAGTAGTAAATTAACACAACAGAATCTGTTTCAAAATCTCTTATTTTATTACTGAGTCAATTAACTACAAATTTTGCAAACTTATTTGCTAGCTAAATTAACTAAGAACCCTAATGATGCCACAGCCATACATAAGTGGGAGACGAAGGAGGGGAACTGCCTGGTACAGTTGTGAGATGCAGCCTTAAAAAATGTGAGTTTGACTAAACTAGGATGAGTTCAGTGAATTCTAGTGTCCTCAAATCAGTTATAAATTGAAGCAGGGAAAAATAGTATTAATTAATAATGTTAATTAATAAGTTCCGCCACTCCACCCATCATCAAGAGAAAACACTCCACTAGCTCGGAGACCCTCCCTGATGCTGCTCTTCTCTCGAAATGTGCCACTGTGTGGAAGGAGAATGTCTCATCATCCCATTCATTTTGCCTTCAAGGGAGTTACTTTATCAATTTTAACAGTGTGGTAAATTCCACACTGCATGATCAAGACACAGATGATCATTATGTTTTATTCATTATTCACAACAGTAACTTTTTATCATTCCCTATGGTTTGTACACTTTTTATGATTCCTCGATGGCAGTCGTTTTAAAGGTAACTAAGCTTTTTATGTCTCTTTTCTCTTTGATCTTTCCTGCTTTTAGAATAGCTATTAACTTTCTCCATAAAAGCCGTTCACACACTGTGAACGTGGGTCTAGGCGGAATAAAACCTTCGAGGACACCTTCTGTTTTTCTGCTCTTCCACTACATTGACTCATCTTACCCTTTACTGACTAATACCTTCTCACACACTCGCACCCTCTGAACCTGGATACACCCCAGAACAAACACACAAGCAAAACAAACACACCGCAATCACAGGCAACTCAACAAAAGCGGCCAGAATGAGCCTTTACTCTGAAAAACAACAGCAAGGTGGGAAAACAAGGAAAGAAAAGGTTCCTCATGAACGAGATTCATCATCTGCACATCCTCCATCCAGCATTAAAACGAGATGCATTCTAGTAGTAGTAGTAGTAGTAGTAATTTTATTTTTCCTATTATGTTGTTACTGAATGTTCTTTTTATTGTTATTAAATGATGTTTAGTATTATTAGTTTCTTTACCGTCCCCTTCTTCTACTTTTTCCTTTCATTAAGGGCCTGCCCTATTAAAATTAATAGGAGCAAAGGTGTGGTATTACTTTTGTTGGTGTTTCGCATTACTGCGGCGACCCTACACGCCAGGTGGTGGTCTAGTGGTAGGATGCATGCCTCTGGACCAAGAGGTCGTGGGTTTGAATCCTACCTCCAGCACCACCACTGGGTTCCTGAGCAAGACCCTTAACCCTGAGTTGTTCCAGGGAGACTGTCCCCTGTAGTTAGGGAATGGAAGTCGCTTTGGAAAAAAGCGTCTCATAAATGTAACTCCCCGATGCACAAACGCGCTCGGTGATGACCGGCACTCGTCTTTCGCTCATCCATTTACTTCCATTCATTTTTCACTCCACTGAAATGAATGCAGTTTCAGGAGAATAAACTCTCAGTGTCCTTACAGTGATCAAGCCGTATGAGACCTCAGGCCACGCCCCCAAAGACACGCCTGTTTAAAAGGAACTATATGGCTGTTATATAAAACTATGTGGACAAAAGTATTGGGACACACACACACTAATGCTATGCTAATGCTATGTAGGAGATGGTTGGCAGGAGTTTGTAGGGAGTTTCTGGGCGGCTGGCCCTTTTAAAATTTCTTCAGGAATTTTGTTTTTTCTAGTTATTATTGTTATTGATGGACTTTTGTTATTGTTGTTTAACTAGTTAGATCCACAGTTTATTGGTTTGGTCATTTTAAAGCAGAAATTATCTTCTAGAAGAAGATCAGCCTTGACACTGTCTTTGATGAACTGATTAGATGTCTTCACATTCATTATTCAGAGATTATGAATGCGTGAATGATGAATGGGGTTGTCTGGGTAACAGTGTACCTGTATTAGTTGAAATATTGGACAGTTCAGCAGTTCATCATTTTGCTTTCAGCACCTCCAGTCTGACAGCCTTGTGAGGCTTAATTAAAGAAATGAATGATATCATCCCTACAGGGACTGTTTGTGTTGATTAGCTGTAATGAGATGCAAACTTTAACCTCTGACTGGCAGGGTCTGTCAGTATCATGCCAATCATCTTATTTTTTTGAGACTTGACAAGGCGGGATTTGTCTGCCCTCTATCATTCTGGACTTATTATTCAGGTCATTTATAAAGCTCCCACACTCAATTATAATCTAGCATGGGCCAACTAAATTCTTCAGCATCAGACATACAACTGAGGAAGCTGTACCTTGTTTAAATGCCCCAATATGGTGGGGGGCAGTCCCACAGAGATAAAAGCAGCTCTGGGCACGGTTGAGTAATTTAGTAATTTAGTCATTTAATGTGGGAGGCATATCTGAAATACAATTTTATAAAAATATATGCAAAAGTGCAGAGTGGTTGGTGTTACACTTCTTCATCACCACTATACTGCGACTGCATGTTAATGAATCCACACTTTGCCCAAGTAAGAATCCCTACAGGCCCAGTGATGAAGCTGCTGGGGTCTCTTCAACACTCTGTTCCTTAAACTGACGTTACAGTTATTCTAATTAAAGATGCCAAAATGGCCTTTTTGAGGTGCAGCTATAGAAGAACTAGAGGTAAAGTAGCATAAACTTGTGCATGTATTATTAATACTATAAAATAATGAGTAGAAGTTTAGAAACTTCTTGAGTGCTAAATAAGTTACAGAATTGCAGATGTTAGTGCATCCAATTAGCGCAAGAACTGAGGTGTGTTAAGCTTTCTTGATGCACTCGAGCTAAAATCAGACCTCCAGATGTCACAGCCTGTTCAGGAGTCCCGTGCCCCTGGCCATCAATTTCAAAGACTGGAATGCTGAGCCTAGGCTTCCCTTTCCTTCAGGATGGCTTGGCATATCCCAATAGTGATTATGCTCAACTGTTTTTCATCTCACTTAGGTCGACCTAGATTAAGCCGTCCATTCACCTGTGTGTCTTCTGGCTGGTTGCTCATTGTGTTCTCTGTTTGTTTGTTAGTTTCTTGTAAAAGCCATAATATGGCCCCTGAAGAGGTACCTTGCTCGTGCTCCGAATCCTGGAGAAGTCAAGCCTTGACACAAGGAAGAGACTCTGTTCACAGTGCACACAGACTTTGTGAAGTACCAAGCAATTTCTGTTTAGAACTGTTTGAGTCCTTTGTGTGTTTCAGCTTCATTGTAATTTTAAAAGTATCGGTGACACACGTGCGTCCTTGTCTTTGACCAGTCGAAAACATGACAGTATAGACAGCAGCGTGACCAGTTACAAAGCAGAACAGATGCTCTTCCCAAAGAAGTTGAACACAAAAGGTACAGAATGTCAAACATGAAAAAAGCCAATCACTTTTCTCACAAATGTTACATTATATTATAGCAGGGCTGCAACAACCTCATCGCTACAAAAGATGAATGACCATCTGAGAGGTCAGTGGTGTAAAAACCACAGACACTGATCTACAGAGAAGTGGAAAACGGTGACATGGTCAGATGAGTCGTCACACTATGTTCTCCCCAAGTGGGTGAGTGCATGTGTGGTGTACACCAAGGGAACAATACAGGTGTAAATGCTTGACCCCTATAGCGAAGGAGTCCAGTGGTTCCGTTATGCTGTGAAGGACATGATTTGGTTACACTCATCCTCTTATAGAAGTCACTGCAAAACAATTAATTCTAACAGATCACCTTTATCTTATAAAGAACATTTCTCTCCTGATGGGAGCGCCCCTTCCAGCATGACAATGCCCCCATCACAAGGTTCATGAGGGGTCACTGAATGGTCTGCATGAGTAAGAAAATTATGCAAAACATTTGCTTTGACCTTCACAGTCACCAGATTTCAAACCAGTTGACTAACGTATTAGATGGTGTTCTCTAAACACCAAGAGGTAATATTTTTTCCACCCCTCCAGTACAGTTCCACAGATTATAGAATCTATGCCAAGGTGCATTTAAGCTGTATGTGTCTTGCTGCTGTATGTAACTGAGCCTGCTGGCTTTCTACAGGATTGACTTTATTTTGTTTCGTCCTACCTCCTGATCTCCTTTGGGATCTGAACTGTTTTATTTTATAAACCCAGTTATATTTAAGACACACTCAGGGTTGCTTCCTCCTTTCTCACACACTAAAAAGAGCGTTAGTGTGTGCTCTTCACCCCACTTCCAGAGGCCTGTTTGCGTGTTTGAAGTGGCGCTCCATATTTTAGCTAGGCTCACTATTTCAGGTAGAGAAACAAAGATGCTATAGTCTATGTGTGTGTGTTTGTGTGTGTATGTAAGTGTGTGTGTGTGTGTGTGTGTGTGTGTGTGTGTGTGTGTGTGTGTCAGTAGGCTGATCTCTCAGTACACAGTGTCCTGAAGCCCACAACAGCTCTCATTCCAGTCCTATTGGGAGAGAAAGAGAAAGGGGAAAACACTGCTGTGACCTGAATTGAGAATGTATCATCATACACACACACACACACACAAACACCCACACACACACACACACACAAACACCCACACACACACACACACACACACACACACACACACACACACACACACACACACACACACACACACACACA
>JBBJLS010107753.1:0-17500 GCA_037577275.1 Bryconaethiops microstoma
GTTTGAGTTTATTCTAATGTTCACTTGTGTTTTTGCTGGCAGAAAGAAACCTACTGCTGATATAAACAGATTCAAACAATTTCCATAGGTGCCTAAGACTTTTGCACAGTACTGTATATGTATCAGCATCAGAAAACTTTATAGATCCCAGAGAAAATTGCACATAAATATATATGCCTCTTTTTTACCTCATGATCTTTTAATCTTGATAATTGGGCTGAATCTGTCTTCATGATCCTTGCAGCTGTTAATTTTTCCAGAAATTTTGGTGATCTAATTTAACATAAGTTTCATATAATCATCTCCCCAGTGTATGAGTTTTATAAAAAAATTTTTTTACTTTTTCACTGTTCCTGTGGAGGGCTGAGGGAATAATTTTCCTCACTAGTGCTGTAAAGACAGTCAGCGAAGTCTTCATTGCAGGCCTTCGCTTGTGGCCCACTTACACACCAGTTTACCCGCTATGGTTTGGAAAACTGGAGCCGCTGCGGTGGCTCTGCGGCTCATACACTCCGCTGCCCTCTAATCCTGCGGCGAACCGGTCGACGGTCCATAAACTCACTTTAACCCTGCGACTAGAAGTCTGAAGGTTTTGGTTTGGTTTCTTGGAGCGTGCCGAAGGTCAGCAGGCCCTTCCAGAGCTCTCTTTTGCTGAAGGTGTGGTTCCTCACTAGCGGAGAAGCACCTTTCTGGCCTGTGTCCAATGTTTTGCTTGGAGACGGAACCATTAATAGAGCAAATAAAGCGCCAGGGAAGGGGGCAGCCCAGAATAATCACTAGAGTTCCTTCATGGACACATGGCCATTAAAGGGCCCATATCATCACTTCTTGGCACCTCAAAATGTAAAGATAGTTAAAGTTTCAAAATGTACATTTTGTGATACTTATTCAGCCTACAGCCATTTAGCCCTGCCAGTTCATACTGCAGTTTCAGCCCCAGTGTTGCTGCAACACAGGGCAGCCAATCAGAAATAAGATCATTTACATACATTATTAAATTTTGAATGATAAAATGTCCTAGAAAATGTCCTGTCAGAAACACTGTGGTCAGAGGCTCATTTCAGTGCAATTATCAGTGCAAAACTCTTCAAAGGTTCCGTGATAAAGGAAGTGCTGGATCTGTAGGCCGTCTGCTCTGTCTCTGAGTTTAATGCACCTCAGTTATCCTGGTCTGGAGCCTCGTGAGCGCTGCTGTAATTTGATCAGTGAGGAGGAACTCGCCAGCTCATCTGTCTTCATCTCAGCTTTAACCTGGCGCGGCTTCAGTTGGACATTTCCTTTTATCTTGATCAAGACAAAATACATTAACGGTTTTATTCAATTAGGATTCTAAGAGGTCCTGGACAGACTGAACCTACACAGAACAGGCTCTGAAATATATTCACTTATAGATAGTTGAATTATTGTTTAAATACAGCCTTGAACAGGTTTGAACCGTGTGAATTCAGTATCTGTTACAAGGGATTCAGTATATACTATGAATGATTGGAATCTACTGTGTATTATTTAGTATCTACTTCAGATGATTCGTTTTTTTCTATAAACGATTCAGTATCTACCACAAAGGATTTAGTATGTGTTACCAATGATTCTGTATCTACCATGAATGATTTAGTATTAGCTATCAGAGGCTCAGTACTATGGATGAATCTGTCTCTACTACTAATGATTCTGCTACAAATGGTTCAGGGATGCAGTATCTTCTCTAAGTGATTTAGTATCCTCTGTGAATAATAATAATAATACGTTACATTTATATAGCGCCTTTCACAAACCTTAAGTCGCTTCACATAGCAAGAAAAACAAACAAACACAAATCCATATTACTTAGGCATGGTAAAGGGAAATATTAATTGAAAAGAAAGGTCTTGAGGTCATGTTTGAAAGTCAGGAGTTGAGTAAGGTAGGGAGGAGCAAGGCTGTGGAGAGCTTTAAAGGTGAGGAGTAACACTTTAAACTTAATTCGAGCCTGAATTGGTAGGCAGTGTAACCGAGAGAGGATGGGGGGGGGTGTGGGCAGAATGTTTAGTGTGTGTAAGAACTCTGGCAGCAGAGTTTTGTATGTACTGTAACCTTTGTAGAGATTTGCTAGGGAGGCCAATGAATAAGGAGTTGCAATAGTCAGTGAGAGATATAATGAAGGCATGGACTAGACTAAGAGCATCACCGCTAGACAAGAATGGTCGTAAGCGAGTGATGTTGCCGAGGTGATGAAAAGCTGCTTTTGAGATGGACTTGATGTGCGACTCAAATTTAAGTGAAGAGTCAAAGAGCACACCAAGATCTCTGACAACACTTTACCAGCACGTTCACGACTCAGTACTCAGTACGATGAATGATTCAGTCTCTACTTCTAACGATTCAGCTTTGGCTACAATGGATTTCAAATATAATACAAATGATTCATTATCTACTATAAGAGATTCAGTATCCAATATGAATGTCTCTCAGTTCATACAGCAGTACTGGAGTACAGAACCTGCAGTGTTAGTGTACAGTGAGGGAAGCCTTTCGTTGTGTTGGTAGTGAGTCTGTGTATTGGGTGTGTGTGAGTGGTTACTGTTTCAGTCTCAGTCGTCCTGCCCTCCTGTCTCGGGGTGTTTTATCTCGTGCTCCACAGCGAGCCCCCGGCTAATGTAAACAGGAAGATACTCAAAGCCCTCCGGATAGACAGCCCACCCTACACACACACACACACATGCCCAGCTTTTCTGCCCCGGAAAAGGGCGTCAAAAAGGTTTTTCAGACTCATATGTCTCCAGTGACTCGTGTGTAACAAAGGCTCATAACACACACACACACACACGGCAGGAAATAATACTGTTTATTAAAGGGGCAGTTTCTGCCCTCACTGACTGACATTTAGGGGCATTTACACACAAAAGAGGGCACCTACCAAAATATCCCAATAACATATTAACTGAATAGGAAAATCCACTGATTTCTTTTTCAAAATTCCTACAAAATTAAATGATAGTCATGATAGTGGGTTTGATGTAAACGGTTCAGACTCCGATTTCTTTACAGTGGAGGTGAATGGAACCAGACGTCTCCAACACAAATCCATCTCTACAGAAACACACTTCTGCACATTTCAGTACACAATCATTGTCTTTGTCGTGAATTTAACACGAAAAGAAATAAAACACAGTTACAGGATATTTTATATTTTATTTCTAGCGTGTTAAAGAAATTGTGCACTGAAATGTGCCATAAATAAACACAGGGATTCCTTTTTGCACCTGTTAGAGGTGTATCTCACCTGTATATGATTTCTAATATGCTTTTGAGGCTGTGTGCTGCATTCGTTATTCAGGTTAATGAAGACTGATATATATATATATATATGTGTGTGTGTGTGTGTGTGTGTATATAATAAGAAGAATAATAACAGTGTTTCTAGTTGTAATATGAGCCACTAGTAACACTGTAGTGATCATTTGTTGTTTTGCTCTCTTCTGTTTCTTTCTTTTTCTCTTTATGTATCTTTCTCTCCCTCCTCAATCTCACTCTCCCCACTCTTTGTTTCTATCTCTCTCCACTCTCCCATTCTGTTCCTGCCTCTATCTCTTTTTTGTTTGTTTCGTCATCTCTCTCCCTCTTTCTGTCTCTCTCCCCCACTCTCTCTCTTGCAGGTTGTCCTTCTATTCCGGTCACTCATCTTTCTCCATGTACTGCATGCTGTTCCTGGCAGTGAGTACCGATTTATAAAAGCCCACCTCAGCACTTTAATAATACACATAAAACTCTTCACAGTTTCCATAGCAACCTAGTACTTTAAAGACGTTTAAGTGATGCAAAAACAGTAAACGAATAAATGTAGCAGTCCTTTTTAATAAGAAGTCGTCACAGACTGCAGTTCAGGAACATAAAGATCATAAAACCTGTAATAAAGTGCAAATGATCAGTTTAACAGGTTTAAAATTATAAACTGGGTGTTAACTTTGACCAGTATTTGAGAGAAAACATGGTATGCTTAAAAAGGGAGTCTTAAAAAGTCTAAAATGTAAAAAACTGAATTATGGTCTTTAAAACATTTGATTTGATCTACATAAACAGCTTATGGTTAGGTCCTAAATGTCAAAGTTTATTTAAACCTGTGAAAAACAATGACTACACCACTTGGTAAATGTAAATAAATTAATTGATTTTGTAAGCAATATTTCTTTTTGTGTTCTTTGTGTCTTTTACCAGTGTGGACACAAAACCAGTCTTAAATTTCATTCATAATGACCTTCAAAAGGTCTCAAATTTGTTGAAACTTCCAGAAGCCTTGGACAAGGTCAAAAATCACACTTCTAGCAGAATATCAAACAAAAGCTTGAACCTCTATTCTTATCGTTTGTTTTCACTTTTTAATCATACTTTAATCATTTAATGGGATCAGATCTGGTCCAATTTCATGAACAGACAAACAGACAATACCTAAAATAACTTAAAATCTTCTTACATTAAAATTACATCGAAGTTAAGAAGGTTCTCCTCCTGTAAAGTTTTTTTTTTCTTTTCGAGATGCGAGGATTTGTTCCATGAGAATGACGGCACATTTTCAAGAAAAAGAAAAGGCCTTGATTGAAATTTGGAACCTTGGGTTCTCATGACTATTCCATAAAAAAGTCTGTTTAGCAGCAAGCACGCCAGGATGTGCTCATCAACACTTGAAGTTCAGCTTAACAAGAAACCTAAAACGGATCCCTGACGCACACCTGGTGGGGTTGGGGGTCTAGGTTATGGTACACTGGTAGAAGTGTACACCAGTAAGCGGTTGGCCATGGTTTACATGGTTTTTGATAGCTTCAATAAACAAACATGTCCAGTTGTCATTTGAGTGATCCTATTCGTGAAATGTAATCTTTAACATATAAAATACTATCATTTAAATTGAAATATAATTCACGCTTTCCACTCGTGGCTGCTGAACTGTTGGTCCTGACTGTGGAAACTAGTGCTAGTTCCTAGCGTGTTTACTAACTAGCCAGCTAGTGCAGTAATAAGCTTGATAATTGCGAATAAACAAAGTTGGAACCAAAAACTGATTGTGTTGCTCTAGATGTGCTAAAAGGAGGTTCTTCAGTTAGATGTACAACCATGAGAACCTGAAGAAGCATCTAAACCTTTTCCATGATGGTTTAAAAATGGTTCCTACAAGTCCAAAATCATTTTTTCCTTTGGCTTCGGCTTTAGAAGAGTTTTCTGAAGTTGGTTTTTCTTCATTGCTGCTGAGATTCTGGTCCTCAAACTTCATCAGGTCTTCTGAAGCCTCTGCAGTGACGACCAGTTTTAACAACAGAAGACGTGAATCAAGGCCATCTGGGCAAAGTTCAAACTTACACGTCCTGAATATGATGGTCACCGTAACGACAACCCACCTGAGGCCAAAGTTCAACTGTCTTAAAGAACCATGTGTGAGCCTTAATTTAATATGGATTATTTATGACTCTGAACTGGAACGGGAGAAAACTGTGAATGTTCGCTCCAGACCACTTTAGTGTGAGAAGAGATGATGGGAAAAAGGCGATTGTGTAAAAAACAAAACAAAAAAAAAAACAGCCTTTTCGACATTTGTTAGTCTGACGTCAAAGAAAAAAGTCTGAAATTCAGAGCTGAACCTGCACAGCCCTCAATAAGATGAAATGAAATGAGTACTGTAGTACAGGCTGTAATAGCTGGCTCAGTTTTGTGTAGGATTATTAGTATAAGGGATAGCTGTGTGTACTGACACTGCAGACTCCACACCAATCAGAACACAGATCCTCAGGGCCTTATCCAGTGTTTTTTTTTTTTTGCAGCTTTATCTCCAAGCTCGAATGCAGGCTGAATGGGCCAGACTCCTACGACCCACAATCCAGTTCTTCCTTATCGCTGCGTCTGTCTACACCGGTCTGTCCCGCGTCTCTGACTACAAACACCACTGGAGTGACGTCCTGACTGGACTCATACAGGGCGCCGCCATGGCCACACTGGTGGTGAGTGGGAATCTCTGATCAGAATCTTTAGAAACCATTCAGTCATTCACTGAACGCTCAACGACTGGTTGATTTTCTTAATGAAAAGGAGGATACACCCCTACAGAACACACTTATATATGGCATTTTGCTGCTATTTTTTTCTGATAATTACTATTTGTTGAGTTTAACATATGAGGAAAATATACATACTTTAATTTTACGAATGTATATTGTGTATTTTATATAAAATATTTTTTGTAAATATGCATAAATGTACACATGTATATGTTTGTATACTTAGAATGCATATACATTTTATATATCGTATACACTTATATATCAGTGCTGGGCAACGATTAATTTTTGTTCATGATTAATTGCATTGTTATGCGCAAAATTAAATAATTCATTCAAAAGTAGTATATAGCACACTAATTTTAAAAATACTGCTATATGAACAAAAGTACAATAACATTTGGTTTGCAGACACTTTCAACAAAATAGGAGCTTTTTAACAGCAGTGTTCCCTTTAACACAGTTACACAAATGCAGTTCAAATATTTCTGTAAATCTCAACATAAACACAAATATAAAACCTAAGCTATTTGCCACTGCTGGGTATTCACGTTTTATCTAGTTATAGAATCCAGAGCATGGGGCGGAACCATTATAGCACCTGCAAAGACGGACTAACTCCATATGAAATCTATGTATCTGAATGCAGTGTCACTACAGTCCGTTTGTGTAATGGTCAGGCGTCCCATTACTGTTGTCCGAACTGGGATCCCTGACCCCCGCGAAAATTAGCCGAGACGTAGAGCTGCATGCACAAACACGAAATGAGCTTTCAAAATAAAAGTATTTAAAAAAACAAAAACGTGTTAAACAGCCCAGCCCTAAGTTTTTTTTTATATATATATATAAAAATATAGACACGTGTTCAACAAATAATCAGTAATTGTGTATTACATGTGAAGTCTCCATAGATTTGCATTTCCAAAATGAACAAGAAGTCATATGACCGGGGGTGCCCGAACTTTCGCAGATCTGGTGTGTGTGTAAAGCAGCAGCACTGTACTTTACAGAATGTATGGTGATGTCGTAGAGCCAGAAAATGGAATTTTAGTTTGAAGCTTTTATGCGAACCCACAACCCAGAGCCAGCTTGATCTTAGTCTTATATAAAAAGAAAGTGCAGGAAGTTTTTTTTTTTTGCCCATAAAACCAGTGTCTCTCCAAGCCCTGGTTCTGTAGTAACCATGCAGTCCTGCCACATTTTCTTGAAATCTAGTTAATTATATCAGTCCCTCTTAGCTGTTGATCTGAATCCTCTGTTGTCCTCACCTACAGGTTTTCTTCGTGTCCGATTTCTCCAAGAAGCCCGTGGAACCACAGAAGGAGGCTGAAATCCCACACACCACCTTACAGGAGACGCCCACCAATGGAAACCACTACGACAGCCCCAACTGAAGATTCCAGAACCTTCCTTTATCAGCATGCACCTCCTAAAGGGCGGACCACTGGGGCAGAAACCTGTGAATGTAAACCCCCTGCTTGCCGCAGAGCTGTGTGTGTGTGTGTGTGTGTGTGTGTGTGTGTGTGTGTGTGTGTGTGTGTGTGTGTGTGTGTGTATATATATATATATATATATATATATATCTATATCTATATCTATGACTCAGCTCCTTACAGACCATGTTCCACGATGCCTTGCCTGGGCTGCTAATGCTGCTACCACTGCTTCCTGTGTAAGACCCCGATGCTAACCTCTTTATTTGTATGATAAGAATAATCAATATACAGATTTTTTTTTATTAAAAATTATGTTAAAAGTATGTACAAAAAAACAACCCATTATGCTTGAACACAAATAAAAGAGTCATCACTTTTGCCTTGAGTCGTCGTGCAAATCCACAAACACGAACAGACGGGTAGACCAACGTTCTTCACAGGTAAAGACTGGCAGCAAACACAATGTCTCTCTTAATCTTGGTTATACCTGAGAAGAAACAGGAGCAGATCGGGTTTATGGGACCTTTAGAGCTCAAAATATCACTAGGGCTGCACAATATGCTAAACTGCTAATATAGTAATTGGCAGTGTGCAAATGAACCTTTAACCAATCAGTGTTTGACGGTAATCAATCACAGGTCCAGGTAAGTTACTGGGTGTTCTGTCGAATCAAGGTCTGTGTAATTCAACACAAGTCTAATTTTAATCTTTAACTGTTAAAGCCTCTGATTACCAGAGGTGTTTTTAAGGAGCCCATATTCCCTCATTTTTCTTCCATTTCATTTTGTTCAAATTGTTCCCTTTCATTTCATCTACTCAATAGGGAAAATATAAGACTGCTTGACTGGCTGAAAATAGTATTTTTGCACCAACGTGATTCAAAGCAAAATATAAAGAAATGAAGGGCTTAAGACTTTTGCACAGCAGGTCAGGAATGTATGAGAGCAGGTAATATGGAGAAGCTGAAACAGACGTACCGAGAGCAAACTTATTCTCCAACTCCGTGTTGCCGATGGCCTTGGCCGCCTGACACATCTGCCTCAGGAGCTCCTCCAACCGCCGCATACAACGGATTATACTGCCTACAGAGAGAGCGAGTGAGTGGGAGAGAAAAACTGTGTTAGAGCTGCATGTATGAACAAAATACCATATTAGGTTAAAATTCAACCTCTTCACAGGCCTTGCAGTATCTAAACACACCCGCAACTTTTCATGGGGTCTGGATTATTTTGTTCTCCATTCTTTTTTCCTGCCTCAATTCATCAGACTCTCATCCCCACCCAGATTCACACAAACCAGACACACTGTTTTATGACAAATTACACACCATGTTGGGCTACACGGCTACACTGTGACCATAGACCTGTCAATAATAAAAATGTGTATATTATGTTACAACAGGCAACTACTGCTGTCGAAAATAATGTAATCATAATTGTATATACATACATACACATACACACACATACATACATACACACACATTATTTATATATATATATACACACACACACTATATATATATATATATATATATATATATATACATACATACATACACACACACATACATACATACATATACACACACACACACACACACACACACACACACTATGTACTTTAAATATATATTATATTTAAACAAACTCAAATAAAACCCTGACTTGAGGGACTAGACCTTTCATTCTGAATATATTACATATACATAAATACTCCCCACAGAGATGAAAGCAGGTTTAAATGCTGCTTAGTGATTCGGGTCCTTTGTGCCAGTGATAGCACATCTGAAAGAACGTCAGGCCATCACCGGCTGCTGGAGTCTGAAAGAACGACTCCTTTGATGTGGTCCTTGAGGTACGAAAGGGTGTTAAGGACGATGAGCTGTTTTGCTGTGCGTTTTCGCTCCGGCCGGACGGCGGCTCTTACATGCCTGTCTTGTTGGCCCAGGCAGGGAAAGAGTCCACATGGAACATGGCATTGCCCCACGTGTTTATGGACAGCGTGATGCAAAAGATCCCTATGATGTTCATCATCATGCCCGCCCTTGCCTTGAATGGATGGAAATAACCATGTGATGGCACGAAAACAAACGAAACTCAAAATCATAATTTTTGACTATCCATAGGCACACGCACACGCACATGCACACGCAGACTTGAGGTCAAGTACAAAGGCTAAAGATTTTTACATATCAGTCAAAACATAAAACCTCATATACCTAAACTGGAAGCTTTATAGGAAAAGGAAAATGTTTTTAACATTAAACCACTCATGAATTTACTATGATAAGGAGAGGAGTCTGTATAGTTATGGCCTGGATGAACATTCAGCAGTGCATGTTTGATTTGTACTAACAGCATGTAATCTTAATTGTCAAAGTCGGATTTTACATTGTTTTCATTATAAAAAAAAGCTAGATCGAAAATAACAGCAACTCACTTTGAGCCATATTGGTTGCCTGATTAAAAGATTTCTTCAGATTTGTGCTCAAGCGAGCTCAGAGAATTTAAAAACCAAAGCAATTTGATGTTTCAGATGTGGATAATAATGGGTTAATATGTGTTAAGGGAACAAGATTTAATTCTGGGTAATTCTGGACCATTTATGTTCATCCACTGATCATGAAATGATCACAAGATGTAAAAGGCAGCTGTTTTTTTGTGTTTTTAAAAAAATATATAACTGGAAAAAATGAATTGGCAGGGTTTGATGACAGCAATGATTTATCGCTGTAGAGCTAAGAGGCCAAGATTTTCAATTCTGCAAGGCCCTTTCAGAATGTGGGACACTAATGAATCCTGAGGTGCGTTAAAGTATCCGGGCACTAAATGTAATTCTAACACATTCAGCCACTATAACTGAATCCAATTACAAGTCAGAATTAGACGAGAATTAGTGTGCATGACGTTTATAAATAGCTCTCTGGGCTGAGAAATAACACAGAACCCACATTAGAATTCTTACCATGTCTGAGACTTTGAGGTAACCATAGGAGAAGACTATAGCGTTGGGGGGCGTTGCCACGGGTAACATGAAGGCAAAAGAGGCACTGAGCGTACAGGGCACCATGACATACAGCGGATTCATTCCAATGGACTGGGACTGAAACAAATAAATAAAAATAAAACAGACATTAAAACATTACGGGGCTGAAGCCGGCTTAAACAGAAAAGACAAGAGCTCTCCGATAATTCTATGGTGGCTCTGACTCAGATCTGTGCTTTAAGTGGTGGTTTTCTTTAGCTTGTGAACCTTCATTTAGTGCGCAATTAAGCTGTGATTCTTCAGGATGAGATATCCAGACTGACTCACGTCTGAAAGAAAGCAGCCGCTCGTCACGGGCCTTTCACAGCCGAGGTTCCAAAAACCATAACACAGTGGGTGACACATCGCAATTTAAGCTTTTGCGACATGGCCTAGATCTTCTCTGGGTGTAAAGATACAGAGCAGATCTCGGATTTGCGTATGAGTGTTTGTGTTTGTGTGTATGAGAGAGAGAGAGAGAGACACACACAGTCATCATCTCACGTGTGAACCAACCTGCTTAAACAAGCACAGACTTAATTAAAAGGAGAAAAGAACGGTCTCTCTTTAAACACCCATACCTTAAAGAACATGCATACATAAGGAGTTATAGAGGAGAAAGAAAAAATGTGAATAAGTGCGTCAGGAACTGTAATTATTTGTATTTTGCTCTTATAGTACACGAAAAGTCCTTTTTAAGACATCTCTCATGTAAAACTGGGATTAGACCACATATGTGCTTTTTGTAATTTTACAGGCTTTCAAACTAGAACTCACGTGACAGCATTCACGCACAGGAGATGGAAAATGCAGGAGTTTTATTAAATGAGTGATGCTTATTTAATTTTTTAAACCCGAGGACGGCACCCCCTTGCATCCCCTGAGAAAAAAAAAATGTGTAGTCCTCATTTGCTTCATAAGTCTTTCCACAGATATTCTCCTTCTCATTGCAATTTGTCTCTTCCTTTTTGTTTCAGTGCCTTGGCCTCGGATAGATCGTTCTCAAAGTGCTCCAGCCTGGTTCATTCCGAGCCAAGTCTCATTGTAGTGCTTTCTGAGTTAATTAAAGGAAAGCAGCGTAGTGCAGTTTACACAGAGTGGGGAGGGTAGGAGACATACTCACGGGCAGCCGCTGAACCGGGCGGCTGAGAACTTGGCTGGCTGCTAGAGGGGCCTCTAAAAGGGGCTGAAGTAATTCAGTGTGGCTGAATGGACAATGGAGTGTGTGAATCTAGACCAGTGTGGGGCTCTAGTGCTGATCTTTCACTGGCACTCACTCGCATGGAGTATAAACTTACATCAATAATCTATTTCAGCTTCAAGTTAAGGCACTTCTTTGTCACTTCGGCTTCTCTGTAATTCTTACCATAGAGGCCAAGACGGGCAGAAAGAGGGTAGCTGTGGCCACATTGCTGGTGCACTCAGTAAAAGTGGCGATCAGGAGGCACAGGACAATGACAATGGCCCATGAAGGGATACTATGCAGGGGGGTTAACTGATCGCCCAGCCACTTGGACAGACCTGACTCCTGAAACAACAGAGACACAGCACAGACCCAAGATAAGCAAAAATAGGCCATAAGCTTATGTATGCATAGGCAAAATGTGCAGTAGCATTATGATAGTGCACGATGCATCAGAAGTTCAAGATTCAATACGATATTTATGTTGCGAATGTGACTGATGAAACTGTGAATGCTAATTTGACTGAAATGGGCGGCGACACTATGGCCAATATCATAGCAGTTTTAATACCATCCTCAGAGACCCACGGACTCACAGGCGAAGAGCAAAAAAGAGACAATCTGGTGGTCCCTGAGAACTACTACATATGCATATACATACAGGTAAAGAGGGTTAGTCAGTAAATGTATTCTCCTAGAAAGAGTTAACATAAGGTATAAGCCCTTTTGAATTTGTTTAAACAGTGTGATGCAAGCTACTGTTAAATAAGTTGTACCAATTGAAATATGGACTGTGCTCGGTCCCATAAACGTTGGGTCTTTAGAGGATGACAAGTGTTTTTAATTTGTTTGTCATTGTATAGTTTTAACAGACAAAAGAGAGCAGGGTCTTTGCAAGACTTTGGCATCACGAGCCTGTGCGTACAGATGACTTTAATAGTGAGCAGCATGCAGTTAGGCAGGAAGTGCAGAAGGTGTATGACTAAATGGTACCTCGCTCCCTTTGGCCAGTGCAAACCCACCCCCCAGAAGCAGCACTATGTTCCAGGGCAGTTTCTTCTGGGCCACCTTCCACGTGAGCAGAGGTGGCGTGGCAAAGCCAGTGGATTGACCTGGGAGAAAAAATAAGGGTAAGTCACTCAAAACAAATCTAATACTTCAAAACTATGATTCAGTGCCGAGTTGTCTCCAGGGAAAACTTTGTTTATGAAGCAGTACACACGGTGAAACACAGTATTGTGAAACAGTACACATGGTGCCGAACTGGACAATGTATCACAGTACACATACTATAGACCTAGACAGTGTATAGCAGGAATAACACAGTATACATACTGTAAAGAAGTACACTTACTACAGTACTGGACAGAGTATAGCAGTACACATTGTGCAGTACTGGACAGTGTAACACTATACACTTACTACAGTACTAGACAGTGTAAAACACTACACATATGTCCAGAATTAGACAATGTAAAGCAGTACTCTACAGTACACTACAGTATGGGACAATGCAAAGCAGTATAGACTGTGCAGTACTAGGCAGTGTAAGGCATTATTTGACATCGCTAAGAATTTTGAATGTACATATTACAAATGTGTCAAGTTGATTGCACATAAATAAAATATTGCTTTAAGGGTTTCTGAAACCCGTTTCATTTGAGTGCAACCATTTGACATGTAAATGAAAAGTACCATCTTCAGTAAGTGAAAAGCAGTTCCCACTAATAAATATTAGGTATTAAAATTATAGTGTGAAAAAAGGTACTAGAGTTGTCGTCCGCTGTTAAAGAATCGCAGTTTTTATGAGGCAATTATTGTGCACTGTAGCCTCAAATGTGCTTGTGTGGATAACAACATTACCCAGAAAGCAATGCCCACCTGAGCCGGATCCATTAGGTGGGCTGCACCAGAGCTGTGGCGGATTTGATGGCAGGATGAAAAGAAGCACAGCGACGAACACTGCCACCGTGGCGTCTGTCACGTACCTGCAGGTTTAAACAGTGACATTATCCACCCAGCCAAGTTTACGTAAACGGCGGCAAAATTCTCCTGTTTTTTTACCCAGTGTCAGGTTTGAAAGTCTACTATTTCCTCGTGCCATGGTTATGCTTTAGTGAAATTACAACAAGGCGAATAAGAGCTTTGCCACTGGAAGCAACAGAACGTGGTCTTTACTCTGCGTCTGAGTTGAATATGTGTGTGGCCCAGCCGACCACAAAGCCAGGCTCCCTGGTGAACCACAGCACCACGAGTAGGAAGAACAGAGCCAGCACGTTGAACTCTCCGTATGACATGGGCCCCAGCTGCCGGTGCTCTTCCCGAATCACGTTGTAGGCGGCAATTTCCTTCTCCGTCTTTACCGCCCCACAGCCCCACGTCTTCTTGAAGCTGGGGAGAGGAAGGCAGGAGCAAACAGCAAATTACGAGAGGGTGAGAAGTGACTGTGGTATTGAATAAAGAGATGGTGTTGCCAAAATGCACATTTTGACCATTTTTAATTACCCCTGTCTAGTTGCTCAGTCAAGTCAAAACTGGTGTCTGAACTTCACTTTTGAGTGTCAGAAACCAAATCATGTAACTGCTATGAATAAATGTACTGACTTGAAATTGGTAAGTTTATGGGAAAAAAGAGAAATGAACTCCGTTTTGATGAAAAAAAGGATTCATTTCAAGCAATTTTGTACCACGTATATTGGTCCGTTCACCATGAAATGTTCACACAACGTGAAGTGCATTTTCAAAAAAAAAAAAAAAAGGTTTGCCCTATTAAAGTCGATTCACACAATTGAGACGAGCAAAACTAAAAAAGCAAACCTCAGACAACAAACATGACTTGTTTGATCGGATATATTCAGGGTATAGGAAGAGTGTAATGGGTAAGAGGATAAATAGTGTTTGATTATTCACTGAACTATTCCTGTATAAGAGGACTTTCAAGGGGAATTCCAATTTGTATATAATTCTATGGCTGAGATGAAAACAGAGGATTCAGAGCAGTTTGATATGGAACGCTCAACTGTAGAGTAACAACTTTTTTACTAATGGTGGTGAGGAGAACCAGGGGTAGCCATTTTATTAACTAACCAGCTTTCTGAGTTTTAATTTGTCATGTTGATGATTTGAAAATAGTGGTAAATCTGAATAAAATATGTTTTCACTGGGTGCCGTTTTGCCTTACAACGTCCTGCAAGTCCATTTCTCTAAGTAATGAATTTTAGAAATTCTTCTTTTCTCACTATACTATTGCAAAACAAAGTCTCAGGCATTAGATCAAGTATTCATAACATTTCCCTATAATAGTGATTCATCTTCTTCTTTGGAAGTCTGATTCCTATTACCACTACTGTGAAAGATGCTGACTCAGTAAGTTTATCCAGAATGGAGCATCTAAACCCCTTTAAAATTATTTGTTTTGTTCTTATCAATTTAATTATGAAGACATTTTGAAAAAAACAGTGGATTTACCCTATTAGACTACGTGATACTTACTTGAACCCCATGAAAAGGAACTGCAGCCACAGCCAGGCTAAAGCCAGCATGAGGATCATGTTCGGAAACGCGAAGCCGAACCAGGAGGCAAAATTGATAATGTCACCATTCTGAGGGAACAACCTGATTTAAAGTAAGAGCGAGAAGGCGAGAGAGAAAAGGAAGCAAATGAGAGTTAGTAGAAAGGAAGTCTTTAATCTCAGTATGGTAAGAGAAGTAATAACCATTAATTAGGTGTAATGCTCACTGGTTCATTTGACCCTTGAGCACCAGGTTGGGGCCGGTGCCCGTAAGGGTGGCCGTCCCTCCGATGCTGGCAGCGTAGCACACACAGAGCGTCATGCCTTTACATATCCGTCTCCTCTCTGCGGCCTCCTGGCGCCGGGTGGCCTCGGCTGACACATCCAGACCGCTCACCACCACTGCGGGACCACCAAGAAACACAGTAAAGCATATTAGACTCCATCAGATCTCATAGATCTTTAGATGGGAGCGGTTTCACAAAAACTAATCAGGCAAAACTCTTTCTTTCAAGATGGAACAGGCCACAGGCTACATTTTCTACTTCCTTTTACACAGCTGAAAGTTCTCAGGTGACAGTAAACATGGTAAACAGTCTGACCTTGTCCACTTTTGTATTTGGCCAGTTGGCTGTACTGAGCATCTGGAGCCAGGCTTTCCTCCTCGCCGCAGCCGATCGGGAGCGCCTCGCTCTCCTGGCTGTTCAGCTGCTCCAGCACGGCCTGCACTATGGGCACCATCATGGCCGTGGTGGCCGTGTTACTGATCCACATGGAGAGGAAAGAGGTTACACCCATGAAGCCCAGCATCAGCCTACAACCGAGCACGAGAGAGAGAGAGAGAGAGAGAGAGAGAGAGCGAGAGAGAGAGAGATTGAGAGAGAGCGAGAGCGAGAGATTGAGAGAGCGAGAGATTGAGATAGAGAAAGAGTGTGAGAGAGCGAGAGAGAGAGAGAGAGAGAGAAAGAGTGTGAGAGAGCGAGAGAGAGAGAGACAGAGAAAGAGAGCAATATTCTTATCATCTGAGAATTTAAAGTGCTTCCACATGTTATTTCTTATCCATCTCTTCTCTTTAAGCTTCAGTTGTCACGTGCACAAGTCTGAGGCAGGGTGATGAGGACGGCTGGCATGACCAGCAGTGTTACAGTGTAATGATTGTAGCCTCCTTCTATAGTCACATAAAACATGTGAGATTCAAGCCAGCAGGTTTTCTGTTCCTTCTAAGTAAAGGGTCAGAGATAATAAAGGAGGAGACCGTTCACTGGAAAAACAAAGCGAACGACACACAGCGATCATAATGCCATGTGTTCACAGGGAAAATCCCACCCTTCAGTAAAAAAGAGCCTATTTCCTTGCTGCTAATGCCGCTAGCAGGAAGAGTTCACCTTTACTGAAAGGAACTGACGTGCGAGACGAACCTGAAAAAACATCTTTTTGTGGGTTTTTTGAGTCAAATTCTACAAACCATGTAAAGTATCTTTGTCAGATTTTCCAGTGATATGCTTTCGAAGCTTTTAATTTCAGATTTGTCCATTCAAAGAAATAGAAGACACTGGAAATTAGTGCCTGGGTGCTTCCCTAAGTGGGCAGACATTCCTGCAAGGACTCTGTTCAAGGTAAATGACCACTTAGTACAGGTGAAAAAGGAAGAGATCAGATTGAAAAACACTAAATTATTCATTAAATCATGACAAAGACTCATTAAATGTAAGCCAAATAATGTAACAGACGGCACAAGTCAAATAATGTAAAGCAAATCACAATCTTAATGTGCGCCAATTCGATTACAATTTGATATTTTGTCCATATTACACAGCAGAAGACACTCACAGGGCTGGCCGCACTCCTACAAGCAGTAGCACTCGGAGAGCAATGCGCTTGTGCAGGTTCCAGTGCTCCACCGCCACCGCCACCATCAGGCCACCCACAAATAACATATTTGTGTCCTTTAGGTACTGCATACACACCTGGAGAAAGGCAGTCGAACAAACACAGCAATTACCGAAACCACTTGCATTTAGAGCGCGCTTTCTCTTACCCAGGTGACAAGACAAACCAGTCTTCAGCCTTTCTCAGCCTTTTCACAAACAGAAAACACACATTAGTGAGAGAAAGTTTGTTAACCCATTGGAATGGCATTTCTACACAATTCATTCATCGATTATCTGAGCCACTTATCCTAACCAGGGCTGTGGGGGTGCTGAAGCCTTTCCCAGCACTCAAAGAAACACAGGCAGGCAGAGAAACACCCTGGACAAGTCGCAGGTTCATCACAGGGCAGACACACTGACACCTAGGGGCAATTCAGCATCTCCAATT
>JBBJLS010107763.1:0-19267 GCA_037577275.1 Bryconaethiops microstoma
GTGTATATCTGCGATTGGGCCCTTCCCTCACGCTACACCTGGTCTCTACAGTAGCGCGTCATTCTCGTCCCTGACAAATTGCTAGAATGACAGAAATGCATGCAGGAGCTCCTGCACACAGGTGGCCCTTCATTGTTGGACTTGGAGAAGTGTGCCTTCCCATAATAGCCATTATTGGCTGAACTGGTGCTGGATGAAATACTCTATTTGCTGGTACTGTCTTATGAGAGCAGGTCCAAAGGAAAAGAGAAAAGGTGAAAGATGTGGTCTGCAGGAAAGATGTTGATTCTTCTCTCAGTTGAGAGACTGGCCGGGTTTCTGTATGTATTTAGAGGTAAATCAAGACCCTGAGTCTGTTAGGGTGCTTGGTGCGAGGTACAGGGCTAAAAAGCCTGTTGGAAGTCAGAAAACTGGACAAGAAAACTGTTAAACATGAGTACACTTTGGCCAAACATGATCAGAGAAAAGGTTGTGTAAATATAAAAACCTTTTGATGCTAAGACTTTCACGACTTGTCCTTGGCTAAAGTGTACATGATATTCAAATAAGTGAATAAATCTCCATTATACTGTGCATTTTTGTCTAAATCTCCACAATGTAGTGCTTTCTGAATCTGCACTGGATGTATTTGATAGATGATTTTATCCACTCAGGATGACATGACATGCACATTACAAAATGTTGCAAGGAACAGAGACTTTAGCTAAAGTATTCAGTGTATTATAGTTTTTTCTTTCAGTCTGTCTGACTGGCTGATTCTGTTTTCATTTGTATTACATCCATCCAATGGCTATGTAAGACTCTACCACTGCTGTGTGTACTATTCTTCCCTTAATTTGATAACCAAATGCGGGAAGCATAGAGAACACAGAGAGAAGAGGACAAATGGAGAGAGGAGAAAAAGAGAAATAAAAACAGAGAGAAAGAGAGGGAGGAGAAAAGGAGAGCGGGGGAGAAGAGAGAAGATGAAAGAAAGAAAGTAGAAAGTGGTAACAGAGAGAGGACATACAGAGAGAAGAAAAAAGAGAGAGAAGACACAGAGAGAGGACAGACGGACAGAGAAGGCACAGAGGGAGGACAAACACTGAGCAATGCCATTCACACATTTGTATTAAAAACCACACCAATTTCAAAAGGACCCAAGGATCATTGTCAGTGGGGAACATGTTGTGTGTCTCTTGGATCATTTAAAGAAACAGGCCTGTGTCTATCAAATGGTCAAGCATTGAAGATGCCTACTGCTGCAATGGTGACCACCAATACAAACCACCACACTTCCGGTGCAAAATCAGTAAATGCAGCATCAAAAATACATAAACAAGTGAATTTGTTGTTAAGAGGACAGCCTCACTGTTTCGGACAGCATATT
Organism: Bryconaethiops microstoma; assembly: GCA_037577275.1. Classification (NCBI taxonomy): domain Eukaryota; kingdom Metazoa; phylum Chordata; class Actinopteri; order Characiformes; family Alestidae; genus Bryconaethiops; species Bryconaethiops microstoma. The sequence continues at coordinate 1,370 of JBBJLS010107763.1, forward strand.
TCGTGCAAAAAACAAAATAGATCATTCACAGACCACCAGGAGTTGGTGATTGTCTTGCAAGAAAACGGGTTCAATATGGGTATCATTCTTCACTGCATTAATGTAACACATCCTATGAGATGGAAAATAATGGAACACATAATAACAAAAGATCACAAATTGTGTTTTGACTGATGAATCTGCAACCCTTAGCAAGCAATCTGCTTCAATAGTGTATCATGCCATAATAAATAATGAGCCAACACTCTTCCTGTATGTGGTTGAAAGCCAGTCAGTGGAGATAGTAATAAACACTCTACTAAACTGCCTCCAAACATTGAGATTGGACAAAACCTTTATAAACGCAAACTTGATTGGAGAATGTGCCATGTTGGATAGTGTGGCGCTGGGTCGAATACTCTGTGACAGCCTCAAGCAAGTGCGCCTCAGTCTGCGCTGGCCAGGGTGCTGAAGCGGACGCGAGTTGCCGCGGTCAAAACACTGGACGCTATTGCTCAAGCCCTAACCCTGTCTTGGCATCTATGTTCCAGCCCTGAGGACTCTCCCCATTCCAAACCCAGATGCCGGTGACTTCAGCAGCCCATTGAACCACTCACGACCCTGCACATCTCTGGACTCCCACGAGCATTTCTCCATCCTTCACCAAGCCCTTCTGTGAAAGTGAAAGTAACCATTCTGTCATATGTGAACACACCACAGCACACAATACTTCCTCTGCATTTAATCCATTCACCAAGCAAAGTAGCGGGCAGCCAGGAACACAGCGCCCAGGGAGCAGTGTGTGGAGACAGTACCTTGCTCAAGGGAACCCCAGAGGTGCTTAGCAGTCCTGGGAATTTGACATACGACGTCCTGCTCACAGGGCGAATGCCCTAACCACTAGGCTTCTGTACCCCTATCCCCAATAAATGTGTGCCACCTCCTCGCAGCTGTGGTTGTCAACCTTGACTTTGTCTCCGTGTCTGTGTCTGAACCCACTAGGTGGTGCTACAATAGGAAATCTACCCCAGGTCCCCAACTAACTGCCATGAACTGGCTTAGCATGCAACTCGAAGAGAATCTGCAGAAGACTGGGAGAGTTTGATGGACAGCCAGTAGCTTCAGAACAGAGAAGGCTGGATGGAACTCATACCATACTTCAGGGCTGCTTCTGAATATGCCCCAGAGGATGAAGGGAGAAGGATATGAGCCTGAATGGAAACAAGAGTTCTTGTCTGATTTAAATTAAATGTATGACGCATTAGAGGAAGTCACACACAGTCTACTCACGTTGCAAAAAAGACGATTGACACTCAAAAAGCAAGCTTATGAGAAGAACCATTCAAACCAGTCTTACTATGGCAGACAGCTACTGGCCTGGTGGGTAAGGAGTCGCCCCTGTAATCGGAAGGCCGTGGGTTTGAATCCCAGGACTGGCAGTGGCACCAGTGATGTACCCTTGAGCAAGGTACCATCCCCACACACAGCTCTCCAGGTGCTGTGTCACTGGCGGCCCACTGCTTCGCTTTGGTTAATAGGTTAAATTAGAGAACACTTATATGCTCTTCGCACTGTGTTCTGTGGTGTGTTCACATGTGACAAATGGACATTTACATAAAAAGTAGGTGGCCTTTAAAGCTGCTGAGAAACTGAAGTTTTTGCATTGTGAAGATACGGTTCCTTCAGTCACTCTTTGGGAATCCAGAGAATTTAGCACTGGCTCAAGTACACATTCGAGTGTATCAGCTAAGAACACAGTGGCGGTATGAAGAGGGTTGCATCAATCAACCGGCACAGCCATTCAGGCTACATCCAGGGTGAGTGCTTGAGGGCTTCTGTTTTTTTTTTAAAAAGGACTCCTGTGTAATACCTGAAGACTTGTCCCCACTCATTAATATTCTCATACCCATAACTGTGAGCAGTGCAGAATTAGAACAACCATTCAAGTTTAATGAATATCATCATCAGTCTGCTGCGGTGTAGCCTGTTGATAAAAACTGTCATCAATAATACTTGGTAACCTGAACAGACCTCCATTGTAATGAGCGTTCTATTACTAGTGGGCTAGTAAGATAGCGATATAATTTATAGCATGTTCAGCTTTTAATAGAATTTTAGTTTTCTCTCATTTAAATGGTTTGCCAAATATTCAGTACTTAGTGTGGTGGCAGTTATTTTTTTTTAACAGAACATTTTTTAAAATGTATGTATAATATACGTATGTTACATCAAAATGTCCTGATTCGTCTGCTATTACTCATTTAAGTACCTGAACAATGTGATTTATACTCCACTCTTTATAGTTTTTCCACACTTTATGTTGTCTTTCATTGTTTCATACTCTCTTTATGGTGATATATACTTCATAGATTTAAGCTATGCTTACTCTTTCCATTGTCTCAATTAATGATGATTTTTTAAATATAAATATAGGAACCATAATGTAAGCACATAGGGAACACCCCCCAGTGATGCTTTGAAGCATCCGTGGAACCACTTAATGGTAGCCTATAACTACCCACAACAAACAGCTCTGTTGTTGGGACCCAAGTAGTGGACAATAACCTCTGAGTACCAGCTTTTTCCATTCAAAGATTTTTCTATTCTATTAATAAATAAACAAATCTGAATATCTGTTTTTTACCAAGACATGATGGTCTACCCAACCCTGATCACGGAATTCAGTTTACCCACCTTTCTTTTTTAGCACTACACCCCTGGTTGGATGGATAGAGATGTGGAATGTAATATTAATTTATATTGATTTTAAAAGGCAGCCTCAGGTTCAAGATAGTCAGTACCCCATCTTTTTGGAACTGGGCAATGCCTCAAGACTCCCGAACTGTTGCTCATAACCAAAATTTTGTGGACAGGATCCATGGAAAGATCGAGAAGTTGTTATGTCCCGGTATGCGGCCACTAGAGGCCGCCAAAGTTTCAGTTTGTTTTGAGGAACTTTTATTATGAAGTGTTGAGGAGTTTTCTTGGTTATGAGTCACAGCTGGGTGTTATTAGTATTTTGTGGTTGTGGGTTTTCAGGTATTTAAGGGGTTTGTCTTCCTATGTTCAGGTGTGGGTCAACTGTCACGATATGTTGGTTTGTATTTCCTTTTGGTTTTTCGCTCTGAGTTTTGCTTTCTGGCCCTCGTGCCTTTTGCTTTGAGTTTAAAAATAAAGAGTTATTTGAAACGGATGTCTGTGTTTGCACCTGCCCTCATTCAGGAGTAAGGGGAAGACGTGACAGCAGTTCTTTCATGTTGCTAACTGGCTCTGGAAAAATCCTTCCTCTGAGGGTCTTCTGAGTGAAGTGGTTAGCTGGAGCAGAAAAAAGCAAAGCTTTCTTGCACTCTGCTGTGCGATGATGATTTAACCTCCGTTGTAAGCATGGACTCTCAACTTCCATGTTCTAATTATAGGTGTTTTGTTTGTTGGGGTTCTGGGAAGAATCTATATCCACCTCCAGTACAAGGTTGATTTTCATGGGAATCAAACTAAGCTTCATTGGAGACATATTTGACAAATCTTCTATTTAATACAGTTCCTCTTTGAAACACAACTGTGAAGAGTATAAAACAAAAAAAACATCTTAATTCAGTCTTTGTACAATATGACATGTTTTGTCCAAGCTCTAACTCTTCTATGGAGAACAGGTCATACCTGGGTGTTGAGCTGACCAGTGCTCTCACTTGATAAGGGTGAGGAAAATGGGTGTGGTCATTGTTATGATGTCATCTGGGGTGCCGTCAGTACTGGCATGTGGGTTCTTGGTAATGTGTGGTCTGCCCTCATCAAATACATAAATGATTCTCATTCATTCAGAATCAAGAATAATCAAATATTACAATATTGCAATCTTTAATTCCGGTAATATTTACAATTTGAGTTCTGAAGGTTCTGTATTCTTTTGATAGAGATTTTGGTGTCAACCAGTATTAGAGTGAAATCAAGACAAATTGGTGAAAATAAATGAAACATTTATTAACACAATCTATTTCTACAACACAAATAAACAATTAAACTAATGCCAGAATATTTACAGTTTTAAGGGAAAGAGCGATTGAGGGATTTAATGAGTGGAAGGGTGAGCATGCTTGTGTGTGTGTGTGTGTGTGTGTGTGTGTGTGTGTGTGTGTGTGCGTGTGCATTTGCTTACGGGCATAAGTGCACGCATCTGCATGAATGAGAGTTTTCCATTCCTCACTATGTGTGCAGAGAGGGAAGGAAAAATGGTGCGAGACTGAATAGTAAAGATGGCGCTCCAGCATGAGCGCAGAAAGAATGCGTGGAATGTATCAGATTGTCTGGCCTTGTTTAACTCAGAGTCGTAAATACGAAGACTTTCTTTGAAAATGTCAGTCAATCTGAAGCTTGTTTTTTTTCATTGTCTCTTCTGATTCTCTACTCTGATTTCTACTAGCCAGAAATTATTTTTGCCATCACAAGTGCTACAGTTTCAAAGACCCTGAGAACTCCAGAGTTAAACTGATTGACAGTCAATCCCTGCTGTTATACTGCGTAACCCATACATGGCCTCCACAATATATGGCCTGTTAAATCCTAAACATTCACAGTAGGAACACTGAGACCCTTGCTGATAACCAAATCTAGTGTATTTCCTCTGATGGGAGTTGGGAAAGTTACATGCTGTATCAGATCAAACAGGTCAAACAAAGAAAATACTTTATTGGAAGTGCTGTTATTAGTATTATTGTCATGAATATTAAAATCACTGGTTATAATAAAAGTGTTAAAGTCTGTAGATTCATCAATAAAGATTGGACGGTATTTTGATGGCCTGTATATAACAACTAGAAAAACTAGTGTAACTAATATAACAGATATTCAAAGGAATTTAACCGAGTGAAATCTGCTTGTATTGAAAAGTGTCTTCAGTGAAAGCAGCTACACTTCCACCTTTCCTGCCAACTTCAGAAACATAAAAAAAATTGGAGGGAGCTGGTTCAAGGAGAACTGTTGTACTGCTGTCGTTCTCCAGCCATGTTTCTATTAAAAACATAAAATCTAATTGGTGTGTAAAAATAAGATTATTAGCTAAAAGTGAATTGTCAGCAAGAGACTAATCACTGAAAACTTTAATTTGAAAAAAGGACTGAAAATAGTCTAGGATTTATGTGGAATCCGATGTAAACTGGGCTGTTTAAATCTGTTCTTTCTGTTCCTCATCGGAACCCCCTGATATGTGAGCGGTCTGGTTCTTGAGCTGCCAGACACAACAGAGATAGCAAAAGTTCTGAAAGAACTGGACCCCAGCTCACGCTGCATGCATTTTTGGATTTAGACTCTTTGGTAGCAGTTTTGACCATTTCTGGATGGTACAGAGCATGCTGAGCTTTCTACTGTTAGGGGAGATGAAGGACAGTCTGTGCTCTGTGTAGTCATGGCTGTTAAAGGGGCCGAAGCAGTCTCTCTGTCTGGGGGATAGAATGTGAGGGTGGGCAAAAACCAAGGGCTGGTAAATTGGACAGACATAGTTTAGTCCCTGCACACACCGGTTCCTCCATTTTCTCTTTGAAAGAGAGATTCAGGTTGCCTGGAGTTATTGCGGTGATTCTGATGGCTGCTGAAAGAGGTCATTATAACTCTCATTCAGTGTCTGACAGTCAATCTCATTTTTGTCTTCTATATCTGGAGACTGTACCTGCTCTGTCCTCTCCTGGTGTGTCTCAAATGCAGTGTTGGATGTTCCCCTGGTGTGGCTGGGGGTGGCTGAAACAGGCTGTAAGTGCACCTGTATTACTGGATGGCTGAGTTTTTAAAGGAGATTGTCTTTTTTCTCCTGTCCTGTTTAAGTTTGCTACAGCCTCAGAACAGATTGAAACCTTGAGTCCTTTTAAGCTGCAGGTTCAGCTGAGCCACATATTGAGCAGCCTGGAGAACCTGTCACTTTCTCGGTCAGGAACTGGTCCACTCCACTGATGTCCACTGGAACTGACGACTTCTCCAATGTGTGAAATAGGTCTTTCGTCAGAATTTCTGATTGCTCATTGTGAATGTCCTTTGGAAGCTACGTGTTTAGTACCAAGATTGTTGTCTTGCAGCATAGTAGCACAGATTTACTGCCCATATTTCTGATGGCTGAATCACACAGGGCAGTCTGTGCTAGTTTCGATCGCCAGTTTCAAAACACTGCCACTCAAATCAGTTTATCAGAGGCACAGGCTGCTGGGATACAGCGGCATTGCTTTTCTAGCCACGTGGCCCTCTATAGCATTAGCATTAACTGTTACAGTTGGTGATGAAGTTGCTAAAGCAGCAAACTGTTGCTGGTACCAGTTCGATCCCAGTTTCACTCCACAGTGTTCTCACGTTGTTCTGTTCTGTTTACTTATTTCAGCAGAACTCTTTTGAGCCTTAGGAACTCAGCAGCATTTAGCCTCTTATTGTTCTCTGCTACTGGTGTTGCTAAAAGCTCTTGCAGATGCACCATTGATTTGCTGGGTGTTTTCGGAGTTCTCAGACTTTCCTTGACAGCTCTGTACAGCGAAAACTTGAGTCTCCAGCACAGAGATTCTCTGCAGTAGTCTGAGCAGCAAACGTCCTGCTCAGGGGAGTGAGGGATGATCCGCAGGTGCTCAGAAATGGCTGTGCCTTAAAACTTGCTGGAAAATGCTAATTGATCAATTATCCTTTGGACAACAGGACAGTGGGCACCATTAAATGTTTATGGTTAAGCAAAAAGGGGCATAAAACCAAAAATATAAAAAATGAAGAAATCAGTGGAAAAAGCAGAGCAGAGCAGAAAGGCACAGCGAAAGCAGGAAGACAGTATAGACACTGGGAAGACTGGCTAGAGCCTGGAAATTTAGTAAGCTGGATGCTAATATGGGGTTTTGGCAAATACCCCTGAATGAGGATTCATCTAAGCTCATGACATTTATAACCCCCTTTGGGCATTATTTCTGCAGAGATCTACCATTTGGAATTGCTTCAGCACCGTAACATTTCCAAAATGAGATGATGACTGAGGTCGCAGAGGGTCTTGGAGGGGTTGTCTGCCATGCTGATCATGTTTTGGTCTGGGGCCAAGCAGAAGATGAACATGATGTGCGATTACATGCGGTGTTGCAAAAGATCCAGGAGACAGGTCTCACCCTCAACAAATCACCCTCAGTAAAATGAAGGAGCCTACAAATGTGAGAAAGGTGAGGACCTTCCTGAGTATAATCAATCTGCCTGGAGAAATACAGAGCTTGCAGAGAAATCCCAACTTGCAGAGAAATACAAACCCTTGCAACAGATCTTCTGTTTCACTAAAAATGCTGTGGGGCCGTGAGCAGGCAAATGCATTCCATGGGGTGAAAGAGCCGCTGATTTCTCCTCCAACATTAGCTGTGTATGATCCAATCAGAGACAGCGAAGTGTCAGCAGATGTGTCAGAAATGCCTCCATATGTGTTGTATGGGCAATAGTGTTTGTATAGCAGCTATTCTATGTGGTGTATTCCAGCAGCTTCACGCCTGATTCAGTTTATGTGATAATGTAAGAGTGTTGTGTAGTTTAACATATTCAAGGTATAATAAATAATTTATAAGTGTCATTTCCTCCAAACATTTTATGTTTGGAATTTTGAATCAAGTGTGATCAATAGTGTAAAAACAATAACACATTTTACACGGACACACTCCCACACATTACAAAAGCAATAACCAGAAAATAAATGATCTCTTGTTTTTTCCATGACTGTATGTGTTGACACAGTCATGGAAAACCTGCCAGCAAATGCCACTTACCGAGATCAGCTTAAACTGGACCTGGAGGGAACAGTGTATGTGAGAAAGACAGACCATTACTAAAAGTTGTATTACTAGACTGGTCAGTCCCTCAACCATGAGAAATGATGTGCTTGCTAAACTGCATGAAGGTCCCCATGGTGTTGGTGAAAGCAGGGAGCTATGAAGACAGTTGGTATGGTGGCTGGGACTAAGTCAGCAACTGAATGAGTTGGTCCTAAATTGCTGTATAGGCAGCAAAGACAGACAGAACCACAAAGAGCTGCTGATGCCTACAAATTACCAAGAGCAACCCAGGCAGAAACTGAGAGCACATATGGTCCTGCTGGTCTGTTGTTGGTGGGCTATTCAACAATGTGATGTTGAATAGTTGAAGGAAAAAAATGGGAGGTGGGGTAGAGGTGGGGTGTTCATTTATGTTAAGTTAAAGGGTTAAAGGAAAAAGTTCAGGTTCAGATATGAACAGACCTTCCTGCAAAATAATCCTCTACGGTGAACTGGATCAATGGTAGTCCACCCATTGATTCTAGAAAGGGGAGATGCACAGTAGTGTTACAGTTTGTGTAGTGGTTAAAGCACAATTAAAATCATAACTTCCAAGCAGCTGGACTTGTATCTCTTATTTTAATAACACATGCACTGAGCAAAGGAGATCGCAACAACAGCTGCCACAAAATACAGCTCTAGAAGGACAAACATGTTTGACTTTTTATGCTTATTTACTCCACAAGACCAGATCCAGCCCATCGTAGTTGAACTGGGGGAATGGCAACTGGGGGATGAGAAACATTGCTCTACCATCTTGCTCAACAGACACACACTGATGTAAATGGAAGCTCTTAGCAGGCAACACAGGGGAAATGCACCTAGAAGCAAAATAAGCAGTAAAATAACAGAGACAAAATGGAAAAAGTCAACCACTTTTTCACCAGACATCGGCATCATTGAGGAAAGCAAATGTTCATACACAGACATCGATCGGTCCCTAAGTAATTGGACATTGATGCCATTTTTGTAATTTTCTCTCTGCATACTACCACAGTGGATTTGAAATTAAGTAATCATGATGTGATGAAGGTGTAGACTTTCAGCTTTAATGTAAGAGGTTTAAAAAAACTATTGGATAAGCTTTTAGAAAATGCAGCCATTTTTCAGATTTCCTCAATTTTCAGGGACTCAAAAGTAATTGGACGTGTGGCTGATTATCGGTTTCATGGCTAATGTGGCCCATTCCCTCATTATTCCATGACAATATAAGTAGATAAAAGGTCAGGAGCTGATTCATAGCATTGAATTTACAATTGGTAGCTGTTCACTGGAACTCAATATGAGGTCTAAAGACGTGTCAATGCAGGTGAAGGAGGCCATCATTAAGTAACAATTTGGTACATTCTTAAAAAGAAGGAATGAGCTAGAGGAGAAAACCCCTTTCACAATATCTAGCCAGGAATATCACTTTGAAAATCTACTATCAATAAATGCCATCATGAATGTAAATACAGAGGGTTTACCTCTACATGCAAACCACTGGTAACACTGAAGAACAGAAGTGCCAGATTGGACTTTGCCAGATAACATCTTAAAAAGCCTGCCCAGTTCTGGTACAAGGCTCTTTGGACAGGTGAAACCATTATCAATTTATATTAGAATGATGGGAAGAGAGAAGAAAGGAGAAAGAACGGATCATGATCTGAAGCACCACATCATCTGCCAAACATGGTGGAGGCAGGGCTATGGCCTGGGCATGTACAGCAGCCCAGAAGTAGCAGAATGAATTCGGAAGTGTACAGTGCTACACTCAGATTCAGCCAAATCCTGCAAAACTGACTGGAAGGTGTTTTACAGTGCAAATGGATATTGACCAAAAACATCCTGTAAAACAACCCATGAACTTCTCATGGGTAAAGAAATGGGATATTCTTCAATGGCCAGGTCAGTCAACTGATCTGAACACAACACCGAATACAACATTGAAGGCAAAAAGACCGATAAACGAGCGACAGCTGAAGGCATCAGGCATTTCTAAAATCTTGATATAATACCTTTGTTAAACCCTTTAAATTAAAGCTGAAGGTCAATACCTCCTTGTGGTGGTATGCAGAGAGAAGATTATAAAAATTGTATCAATGTCCAGATATAAATAACTACTGTCTTCTCCACCTTGATGGACTGGTGGCAGTTGCTTCAAGACTATATGGGAAAATTTCATGATAACGCACCATTAAAATGGTTAACAATGCATCTGAGTAGAAACAAGGCGGTGGCTTTGTAAGTGCACAACTGTATAAGTGTTGGCCCGATCACTGAGAGATCACGAGCTCAGCCATGTGTCCAAGAGAGCACACCTGGCCCCACTCTCCTTGGGTGATAAAGATGATGCTTCTTTGTTCTCATCACTGAACTTCGCAGTGCCAGTGCAGGTGTCTGCTGGCTTACGTAGAACAATGAGCGATCAGCTCCTTAATCACGTTGCGTAAATGGCAGTTCAAGAAGATGCAGTGGTAGGTTTCATGTGTTGAGGAAGCACATGCTGGCCCCCACCCTCCCAGTGTGGCTCATATCATGTGATGGGGGCAGGGGAAGTCTTGACTAGTGGCTAAAGTTGATTAAACTGGAGAGAATACTGGGAAGAAAAAAATATGCTTGTATTATTATTGTTATTACATAAAAGTATAATAACAACAACAACAATAATAATAATAATATTATATTTCAAAATAAAATAACTTAATGCAACTTTGGAATGGTAAGGACTAATTTTTGGCCATTGGATATTTGCCATCAGTGTCTCCCAAATCTTCACTCGCCGCTGAAATAGTCACATGCAATTTTGGACGTATGTCACACCGCAGATTAATCATGCGTATGAATCCTCCTGGCTCAGGCTAAACAGGCCGAGAGGCTGTGGGTTCAAATTTGAGATGTAGTCTTTCTCTGCTTCCGATCATGCATAAAGCGCGCCAACATACTCCCACATCTCGAGCCAGGCTGTGTGGATGATGAGTTTCCACACTTGTGCTGCTAACTGGGCGTTCGTGTTTACCGGGAACGTAAAGGGCAGTGAGGGATGAATAACACTCCTTTCCTGTTTGCTCCACTCCCCTGAAGCACGGTAATTATGGAGCATTTAAGCGGCAGAGGAATGGAAAGTGTTACACATCAGTGCACACTCAACGCTTGCTTGTCTGGCCTTTACCCGTATTTTATGCAGACGTGAAGCAGCAGAAATAGAAAAATGACAGACAGAGGCTGTGCTCTTGCTATAGTGATTGATGCTGAAGAACACCGTAATACAGGCCAGTGCTGATAATTTAATACAAGACGGCTTGAGTATTGCTGAGTTTTGTGGTGTAGTTAAGTTCACTCAGTGGTCTAGTGGAATATTCTATAGCTACAGAATTTAACAATGGGATGGATGCACAGAAGGCCTGATGCTGGGTCACGCCACAGTCCGACACATTCACAAAACCTGTGGATTTGTTCACATCTGAATCTGAAGTGGAGCTCGATTTTCTCCTCGCTCTCAAAGATGAAAGTGCCGTGTATCTAATAGGAACAAATTTGGCGGTCTTTTTTAAGAGTGAGAGTAAGAGAGAGAGAGAGAAACAGAGACAGACAGAGAGAAAGGGAGAGAGACAGAGAGAGAGACAGAGAGAGAGAGAGAGAGAGAGAGAGAGAGAGAACTCCTGCCAGCCTGTTTATACTAGCCAGGTTGATGTCATGCATTGTATTAATGTGAAAATAACGCGTTTAAAAAACGCATCACTTCGTTTTCTTGTGTGGATGTGTGGATGTGAATACATAAGCACTCACGTTAATGGCCCTGTGTGTGACCTCTGTCAACTATGCGTTTTTCCCAATTATCTACTGCAAGTTAGTGAAGCGCAGCCCATTTTATTTCATTAGCTGCTATTCATGTGCACTGTGAATTCTCCCTCCAAGAAGAATATGCATAACACCTCCTTCTTTCAGGCTTAACAGACAATCATGATGCTAATTCCAAGGCGCCGTGGTCAGAAGACAGTGTTCAATCACACTGTCTGAAAACTTGCTGCCTGTGTCCTGTGATGCATCCCTGTTAAGTGTGTCAGGACATCATGTTTCCACAGTGATCAAGAGCGGCAGCAAGAATAAGTCCGGCCATGCCTCAGGCACACGCTTGCTAGTCGAGGCTTGCAGCTGATATAAAGTATAAAAGTATAAAGTATAAAGTATAAAAGTATAAAAGTATTAAGTATAAAAGTATAAAACAGAGACAGAAATAGTCTGTACTGAAAGTACAGGGAGCAAGATGATCCCAACAGCAAGAAGGGAGAAGGAAGAGAGAATGTACTCCAATTTATAAATCATACTTTTTTGAATATAGCCAGAGCCAGAGAAGAAAATGAGCTTAGGAAAGACGGTGAGAGTGAAAGAGAACATTAAAGGGCGTCTGAAGTTGTGTGAAAGTAGAGCAGTAGAGCTGGAGGGAGGACCAAAGTTCTGGGAAACTGTAGCTAAGCTGAAAACTTTTGTCTTCAGTGCTTTTTGAGTTCTATTAGTGTAACACAGTGCCGTTGTAAAGTATATAAACAGCAGCATGAGCTAGGTGGGCTAAAGATATTTTTACAAATGTCTAAGGTCCATCTGCCTTGGAGAGATCTGGCGAAACTCCAAATCCAAGCCACTTTCGGATACTTCCTCCATACTTCTTCCAGTTATCAGTCCGGTTTAGCTGAAATGCAGGAGAGAATGTGTCAGCTGTGATGGCCTAGTGTTTGGGGCGTTGGCCCTGTAATCAGAGGATTGGGGTTCAAATCCCAACTGCTAGCATCACGGCTGAGGTTCCCTTGAGCAAGGTATTGTCCCCACACACTGCTCCCCGGGCGCCTCATTGGCGGCAGCCCACTGCTTCACTTGGTGAATGGGTTGAATGCAGAGAAAGAATTTCACTGTGTGTTGTACTTGTATGACTATGCATGTGATAAATAACAAAACTTCTAATCTTCTTTGTTGACTTTCTTTGATGTTGATCAGACGTCTTTACCTAAAAAACTGTAAAACAGGCTGTTACTAGACGTTTCTTTGTTTCTTCTTTGTCACATGGGGCAGGAACCAATGGAGACCTCCACTGGGAGCCCCTGCCCAGATGTGGGCAGTGATTGAAAGAGTTGAGGCGGTGGGGAGGTTCACTTTGAGCGCACACTTTGCCTCCCAGCTTTGATGGTATACTTGCATTGTGCATTTCTGGAGGTGCTGCCGCCTACCACCAAAATAAGGTCCGACCAAAAGAGGTGTTACGGATCAAACTATGGTTCAGTTCGTTTGAAAATCCTTTTTTGTATGGTTCAGGCTTCTGGACCAATTACATGAAGGTCAGGTAGGCTACTGAAGAAAAAGAAAGGAAAAGAAGTAAACATGAGCCACAGCAACACAGGGAAAGAAGGTGAAGTATGTCATTTGCATTGTGGACACTCTAAGCCTTGATTGAGGCACAGCTTGATTTAGGGAAGGTAAAAACATGATTTTGTTCAACTTTTAGTCATGCAGTCATTCTTAATACTGAAAGACAGGTTTGCACTGGAATAAAAAGTGAGGGAGCGGTAACAAACCCAGACTTGGATTGTACAGAAAATTGGCCTTCAGCTTGAAGAGAGACCTGATTTTCCTGTTGATTTTTCTCCACACCAGCCAATTTCTCCAGCCTGCAATGCAAAACAGAAGGACTGCTGCATGACATTTTTTCTATACAGCTCTTTGAAGTGCTAATCTTAGCCTTTCTAACAGCAGCACTTGTTTATGATACAAATGGTTCTTCAATTTGTAAAGAATGATGTCAAACATGCATCTAAATACGGTGTCTTTGTAAATACGTCAGACATTTCACTTCGTACTGGCACTGAAAATATTTGCTCAAAGTTGCACACGACTATATGGAATCAGAAGAAAGACATTCATGGTGTTAGTAGCAAAAGTCAATCATTATGTAACACACACTCAATCTATTGGAAACACATGCCTTACGCTCGCACAGAGTTGACACTTTATGAGCTCCAGGTACCGTCCGCTATAAAGGTCAGGAGAATCAATTTATTTTTAACAAAATGTCAGCCGACTTCAACATCAAGGTGAGGCAAGTTTAACTAGATGCATTTGCTTCATTCATTCTCTGTAACAACTTAATCCTTACTAGGGTTGCGGCTACGGGGCGAACCACACACACGCAGGACCCAGATTCAAACCCCCAATCCTGGAGGTGGGAGACAACAGTGCTGCCCACTGTGCCAGCGTGCAGCCGCACTGCTTTTTGTTTTTGTCAAAAATTCATATCTCAGCAAACTATTTCCCAAAAAAGAAATACTTGTCTCTGTCTCCCTTTCTCATGTCAATGTGTTGACGAGACCCTTAGCAAATGAAACAGTCACCTCCGACTTTTAATTGACAGCCTCGCCATCAAACCCAACAGTCGTGTTATGTATCAGGTACGGCACAGGCACATAATACTAACCCATGTTTACATTAAAGAGTCCTGGAGAACACCAACACAGGACACCAAGAAGGGATAAGCTTGGTTATTAAGATATAAAGACATCTGAACTGGTCTTAGAAGTAAAAAGCTTTCAACTAAAACCATACTTTAGAGCATACCAAGCTCAGTTAATAAGCTAATAGACAAACCCATGACATTTAGGTAAGGTCTACATGCACATATTAACTGAAAGATAAACTGAAAAATATACAAAGTAAGAAAAGTTTTACAAGCTTCAACAACAGAACTTATAGGAATATCTTGTCCTTTAGGCGTGTTGTTACTTTTGCATATGACAGATCAGAGGTCCCCCAAACCCTCTATTTCCCCCCAAACCACCACAATAAACTGGCGAAACATTATATTCATACTTCATTCAAACAGATCCTTTTCCTGATCTTCCTGTATTGAAATATTTTAAGCAGTTTAATTTCCTCTTCTCACACCTGCCCAAAGTTTTGCATGATTTTTCTTTTTTTAACTTTAGTCCCAGCAGGGCAGGACATAAAGCAAGATTTATACAGCAGGGGGAAAAGCGTTATAATCTATCCTCCGTGTCCTGATCCACTATCACATCCTGATACTGAATCTTTAGTATTTTCCCATTGGCTTTGTTTTAGCAGCTGCAGACACACACAGAAATGCTCTGAAGCAGAGCCGTGCTGTGCACTTTTATGTCTTCAGATCAACTGCACGTTGCAAAAATCTGTGTGACTGACAGATGCACAAAATGTCAATATGAAGGATATGTAGAGACATGAGACGTTGAAAGATGATCACAGGTATTATACTCTGGCCACTTCATCAGCAACCACTGGCAAACCATGACTGATAGAGCTGGGTCTTCATTTCAGACCACAAATACCAAAACATGGTCATGAAAACAAGAGAAAAAATCCCAGCTCTACTGTAATGCTCTTTTCTGCTAGCACCTCTAAGGGACTCTAGTAGTATGTTAGTACTACACTAAAGGCAATGCACATTTATGGTCAATAAAGACTAAGCACAGGCCTAAAGGAGGTTGTAAAAAACATTCAATGTCCTTGGGATGGCTGGTGGCCTAGTGGTTAGGGAGTTGCCCCTCCAATCAGAAGGTTGTGGGTTCAAATCCCAGTTCTGTTAGTGTAATCAGATTCCCTTGAGCAATGTACCGTCCCCATGCACTGCTCCCCGGCCGCACCCATGGGTGGCAGCCCCCTGCTTCACTTGGTGAATGAATAATGTAAAGTGGCCCCTTGAAAACACCACAGTGTGAAATACTTTCTCTGCATTTAACCCAAAGATTATAGCTAGAGGTGGGCAATATACAGTAACCCCCCACTTTAACGCAGATCAGCAGTTGTGGTTTCAGTGCAACGCAGATTTTTTTTCTGAGAATCGAACGAATTATTGTTCGCTGAAACCCCCGCACTAATGTGGAGATTCTTTTTTTTTTTTTATCTGGGTTGCTAAGCACCCAAACATAAACCAAGCAGGAGGATAAGGGGGCGTGGCAGACGAGGCTCGGAAATCGCAGCTTTTTTCGTGGTAATATATACATTTTCATACATTTAAGTGCTTAATTATTAAGAAAAATATAATTTACCAATTTTGTAACACAAATATTAACGTAAATTCAGCCACATTTCCATATAAAAAATAACTATAAATTTTTTGGTACTGTGGAAAGAAACACAAAGAAAGTTCGTTTTGGGAGGTGAAATACCACTATACTCAGAGGCTATTTATTTCTCCTTGCTGCTGATTGGCTGCTGCCCTTTGACGCAGCCGCAGTCCAGAATTTTCCCCATGGAGCATCTCGAGTGTTCTCGTGTTTTTCGTTTTGTTCTTCTTATAGCCCTGTATTTTTATTACTGTAAATTAAATGAATTTATTACTGTATTTACCTGCTTATACCACAGAAAACGACAGCGCATACCAAAGAAAATGTGCATGCTTGAATTACAGTACAGTCTATACATGGGTAACATCGGTATTTACATTCTAGCACTGCTGGAGTTCAGTATTGGGACCCCTGACATTCCACCAACACGGACTTTACTGGCATTGCATTTAAATACATAGACTTTAATGCAGACTTATTTACCCTTTGAAACTGAAATTCTGGCCATTTATTTTTCATTTCATGGTAACAGCACAACTTAATTGCGGTCATTTTTTTGTGACTGGTAAACTTTAAGCAAAACATTCCCGGGACTTCCTGCACAGCGTGCAAGCAAAAGGGGGTGAGATGACCAGATTTGGATCTTTATAATATAACTTTATAATAATAATGTCTGAAGCATGATTCATCAAAATAAAATCTTGAGTATGAGGGGGAAAAACTTCTAAAATATCTACTGATGTGTAATGTCTCGGTCAGCAGCCGCTAGAGTAAGGGTTCACAGCTGGCAGGAGATTTAGTAATAAATTGGGGTTCAGTTTCATTGGTTACTGTCTGTGTCTGAGTTTGTATGTAAGTGTCCCATTGTACCTGGTTTGCTGTCGGCCCACCGGCTTTTGCTCAAGTCTTTGTTCTAGTTATCACTCGTCCTGTCTCTGGTTTTGTTTATGTTTAGGCCCTCGTGCCTTTTTGGTTTTGTAAATAAAAGTTAAAGGAAAATTATGGACGTCTGCGTCTCCCTTCACTGCCTGGAGACAGGCTGCGACATGACAACATACAGTGAGTTATTTTGTATGATGATTCAATTGACATTCTGAAGACCGCGATAATGTATTCAAATGTATCAGAATATCAGTTATGCCCAAAATACAAATGATAAGTGTCTCTCTAAATGCAACACGATCATCTCATCTCAAGCACTAAATCATATAAATTATATATTTCCCACATAACAGAAATTAAGGCAATTTTCCCACAGGTTGTTTTCATAAATCTTCCAAACTAGATAATAACATCTCTTCCACTTTTCTTTAACAAAACACAGCCCCAGTCTTTATTTATTTTTATCCATTTGTCTGTCTGAACCTTTGTGTGTGTCTGTGATTTTGTGTGTGTGTGTGTGTGTGTGCATGTGTGTGTGTGTGGTGCATATTTGAGAGGGCTAATAATGATCCTGTCTCACATAATCACTCAGCAAGGTGACCATAGAGCTTCAAAAGGAACTTTTTTATTAAAGTCAGGATCACTCCACAGTGAACAGAGGACCTCGATGCCTAACGAATCTCTCACATGCTGAAGACACAGTGAGACTTGTGCTGATCTTGATTGACAATTTCTTGATCTGAGGAAAGGAATGTAAATGAGCTGTACCTTCAGAGGTAGGACATGAAAGGTGCTGATCCAGCTCTCCAGCCAGTGAGCTTCCTGACATCATGGATGCAATGAAGTGATCTTCCTCAGACTGACTGACTGAGAAGGTATACTCATCCAGGTGACTTGATGTAGTCAAATCTTGTGGCAATAAAATGATTTTAATCTGGAAATTCTGTTCTAATATACATCTGATATAATGAGCCATACTAGGTAAATTGTAGCTATAGTGACTAGTCATTATAGTGACTAGTCATTACCTTACACTACTAGTCATCTACTGCAGTAGTGTAAGGTAACGTGGTGGTGGTGGTGGTTTTTTGGGGTGGAATGGGGGGGGGGGGGGGGGGGGTTGGAGGAACCACTAGTTGGTCATATGCAAAAGTAAAACAACACCTAAATCACAA
>JBBJLS010107772.1:0-19267 GCA_037577275.1 Bryconaethiops microstoma
CCCTCTGCGGGTTTTCCCCACCCACTTGTGGGCGGAGACTATCCTGAAAGTTCTCCCAGGTTCAAAGATCTTGTGTTCCATTTATTTCTAAAACCTAAAACAAAAGAAATGTGTTCATTTTTGCTCTTTACGTTTATTTACATATTTTTAAAACCCCAATAGTGGTTATTATTATTATTAATATGTGTTTAAATTGCAGTAACTTCTAAGTTCTACGTGACACAGGAACACCAAATAACGTCTGACACCTCCAGCGTCAACACAAACTGGGGGAAATTCCATATAGGGAGTTGTTTGGCCGTATGAGGATTTAACCTAGTCATGGACAAAGTTTTCCTTTCAATGGGAAAACATAAAATCCTTTGTAGTCCAGGACCACACTTAATTAGTGGCTGGGATCCAGCGTCCACTTCAGTTTACAACCATCACAACTACGGAACTATAACTTCGTTCCACAGTAGTTATTGAAAAATTCATAGCAGAAGCTTAAGAATGCATGGCAGATACTAAACAATTCAAAGTGGATACTTAAAAATGATACATAATCATTTATGGCAGTTGCTTAATAATTCATGGTAGTTAGGCTACTGAATAATTCATACCAGGAGATACTGACTAACTCATAGTAGATACACGAAACATAGAAATGCATTGTAGATAATGAAACATTCATGGTAGATACTGAGAAATTCATGGAAGATACTGAATGATTCAGAATTAAAGACGTTTTTCATCATAAAAGAAGATACACCAGGTTGTTGGTTTTCATTCCTCTGTGCAGGAGTTAAATTCAGAACCACAACCACTGGTGCAAGAACGGCAGTTAAGCTTAACAGGAAGGGGCCGCGACAAAGGTTTCCTGTACACACACAGTACCAACACTGACCACAGATTCACTTCTGGTTTTACTCTTAGCTCTACTCTCGCCCTAAAATTCAGGACTCTGGTTTGGTAGAGACCCGTGACCTCATTCACTGACCTCTGTTTTTGATACTGTGCCTGAAGTGAAGTATGAAAATGATGCTCCCTGATTGGCCGCTCTGTACTGTGTCTTGTTCACACTCCATATAACTCTAGTGCAGTTGTATGAATAGGTGTGTATTCGTAAATGGGGTGTTTTTGTGACATCACAAAACGGTGATGTCACAAGTACTGTATTTCAGATATTTCTCAGGTGCCAGTTTTGTTCAGCATTGTTTCTTCGTATATCATTGACACGTGTAGAAGTGAAACCTCAATCTCCATTTTTATCATTTGTAGAAATATAAACATTTTCTATTCTATTTCATTCTATTCTATTTTATGTAATACTATGTTACTCTATTCCGTTCTATTTTACTCTATTCTATGCTATTCTATTCAGGTTTACTCTATTCTGTGTGATTGTTCTATTCTAGTCTGTTACATTTTACTCTTATTCTGTTCCATTCTACTCTGTTTTATTGTATTCTATGCTATTCCATTTTATTCTGTTCTGTTCTAAGCTATTCTGTTCTATTCTATTGTTTTATTCTGTTGTTTTATTCTATTCTGTTCTATTCTATGCTATTGTTCTGTACTCTATGCCTTTCTGTTCTTTTCTACTCTGATCTATTAAATTTTGTTCTGGTCTATTCTATTCTATTCTATTCTGTGCTACACTAATAAGCCATGTTCTATAGCATCTGTTTTACAGGTCTAAGTAAAAAACAGCAGTGTACAGCTAAGTGTATCATACTTCATTAATTTATCAGTTAAATTCGTTCCAGTGTTTCCCCTGCAGCTATAGTCTGTAGGTCTGTCTGCGTTAGACAGAAACACCACTTGACCGCTGACAGGTGGTTTGTATGAACGGCTGCATTTAAGGGTTAAACGGTGAATGAGCTGAAATCTCCCCTCCTGTCTGCCCGAGAGGCTTCATGTTGCTGTGTGTTGCACAACAGCCTGCATCGAGTCTGCAGTTTTACTGTGAAGAAGGGGCTTCGCTTTTCAAAGCCGCGGACTTCAAGTGCATGAGATCATTCTATTGCCTAGCAACCAGGTGACCTTTCTCAGCGCTCCGTCGTTGAGGAGAGGGAGACTCCCTCGAGCCAGCTGAGCGACGGGAGGCGGCAGAAACTCGCTCGGACGGGGGCACGGGGTCCCTCCGACCTCCAGCTCTATCCTGATCAGTAAAAATAGTTCTGAGTGATAAAACGATCATACATTTTTTTTATTGACAATTTCCCAATATCAATGATACATGGAAAACTGATTGGAGCAGGTCCCTCTTTACCACACACACACACAGACACAGACACACACACACACACACTGTCCATTGGCTCTCCTCTTAAGGAATGACATCACCCCTCTTGAGGAGGTAAAGGCTCATTAGAATGCAGCAGAGAGACACCAGGCTTCTGTCAATAGTGTCAGCAAAGAAACGCCCTCTCTGCCCCCGACCGCAGCACTCGGACAGGGCAGCGGAGACCCTGCATCGCACCCCAGCAACAGAGTATGGCTTTGGGCATGAAGCCTCGCATCAATATTTGTTTGCTAAATTGCCATATTTATCATCCTTAGGATGCTGTTCCTGCTTAGTGTGTGTCTAAACTTTTGACTATATATATATATATATATGTGTGTGTGTGTGTGTGTGTGTGTGTTTGTGTGTGTGTGTTCTTCCAGTGGAAGGTTTTTTCTAATTTTCTCACTTAATATTTTCTAAAAATACATGTATAAATGTACAGTATGTTCACCATTTCGGATCCTTTAGTAGCAAGAAATTTCGTTTTTTATTATAATAACTATAATGTGCATCACCAGACAAGAGATATTTAACAAACTATTAAGTGACAGAAACAGTTAAAGGACAGTCTAGAATTATTATTATTTACTCTTATAAAAAAAAACTTGTTTTATTTGGCATATTTTCAGATATAGATGTTCAATCCACAATTTCACTTATGGTATAAATAAAAATTGGAATCTAAGCCGGTATAACAGGGCACGACTCCCCACCCCCACTCATTTACCATCCATCCCTCAGCAAAACCTGCAGCTACTCAGATGTGCAATTT
This sequence comes from Bryconaethiops microstoma, assembly GCA_037577275.1. Classification (NCBI taxonomy): domain Eukaryota; kingdom Metazoa; phylum Chordata; class Actinopteri; order Characiformes; family Alestidae; genus Bryconaethiops; species Bryconaethiops microstoma. The sequence continues at coordinate 3,042 of JBBJLS010107772.1, forward strand.
CTTATTGTGTGCTAAATCTTTATCATTACATGCAATATCTTTATTATTATCTTTATTATTATACTCACTAATCTTATTATGTGTAATGTCACTACTTATGACACTATTATGTGTTTTAATGGACCTAGTACAGAGCACAACTCCAAATCAGTATTTGCGTTACTTGTAAACTACATTAGCAGTAATTTATTTATCTATAGTATTTATACCCGCCTCTTTTACCGACCACAGCATTTTGTGTATTTGGTCTTTATATTATATTTTATATTATTCTTGTCTTTCCGACTCTTTATCCTTGTCTTTCTTGTCTTTTCTGTGTGTTTTTGCACTTGTAGCATAAGCAATTTCCTCCAGGATCAATTCTGATGATGCCAGATAGAGTGGATGTCTGTTCAATAATGTAACAGAATTGGAAGTGGAATTGATGAAATTGGGAAAAAAGTGGGTAAGAATAAGAAATTTGTTCTAAAAATGCCTATTTCCCAGTTTAAAGACAAGGAGAACAGCCTTTTTGGTACCGTATGTCTATCAAAGGTGAAAGAAACTTGAAAAACTTCTGATTTTTGGTGGAGGGGCTTTTTTTCACCGGACTGTGTTACTGACAAAAAAAGCAGAAGTGACTCTAGAGCTAACACGGCTGTTTTGACCAGTGTTTATAGTCACAGTCAGGACTGGTGGAGCACTGTAGAGATTCCCAGAAGCTGTATGATGTATTTGAGCAGTGCATGCTGGGTATTGTAGTGAGAATACTGAAGAAATGCATGACAGTGATATAAAGGCTGAGGGATGTAATGCTGCTCTACAGAAAACAGGCTGATCCTGGAGAAGCACGTTTACGTAAAATAACAGTTCCACATAATGAACAATTGGAAACAGACCTGTTAGGTCCATGGTGATGGGTCCGGGGGCCTGATTGCAGATCAGCGTCAGCCTCGTCACCTGCACGTTCGGAATGCTGGGATCTGCGGCAGGAAACACAGACCTGGTTAATGAGTGTAAAGAGTTGTATGTGTGTGTTCAGCCATGCTGTGTGTTACACTCTTATAAGCAGTTTTCCCTCCAGGTGGTCGAAAGGGAACCGTCTGGCAAAAAATAAACATGCAAACATGATTACAGTGGACCGCAAATTCAAACACCCCCAATAACTAGCTGTACAAGGCAATGAGGCAGTGAGAGTCAGAGGAACAGGAAAAGATGGAGGAAGAGTCAAAGGAAGAGGAAAAGAAAAGGAAGAGGAAGAGGAACAGGAAAAGAGAGGAGTTGGAGGAGGATATAGACAAAAAGCAATTTCTGGGATCAGTAAAGTTGTCTGATTGTCATTGTTATTATTATTATTATTGTTATTATTGTGCGTATTGCATATTATTGCCCAGATCCTGGAAAATATCGTGATGCAAAAATATCTTTTTTTCTCACAATGTTTTTCTCTAATTACTGCTCTGAAAACGAGCGCCGCAAACAAAGGAGCATGGGGTGTTTTAATATTCTCAGCATGCACTGAAGCAGCATCTCCCATTTATAGCAGGATGACTGTTGGACTAACAGAGCTGCAGTTAAACACCTCCGAAACACTGGCCATACACACACAGAACACACACGCCTATTCCCACACGCCACACCGACTCCTCCGTGCATTCATCACGGTGTCCTGGCAGCTGAGATAAGGCTCAGACTGGGCTGAATGGTGTGAGGAACGGAGAAGGAAAAATGAGACTTCATTAACACCTGCAGTGCCACTGGCAGGAAGAGATGCATTCATCATCGCGGACGCAGCTTTAGATGAACACTATCCATTTCTTTACGCAATCATATCCAATGATTACGACTTTACCAGTCCATATCTTTACACAAAAGCATGAATTTTACAGAGATCTATCATACAGATCTGTGATTCCTAGCTCCAGACCCTGAATTTTCCCACAAGTTTTCTTTACTCTAACACTCCAGATCCTGGAGGGGTCCGATTTTGCCGATTCTGATCAGCCACCTCACAGTGCTGTGGTCAAACAGAGAAATACTTTTAGCCACAGACTCACCAGCACAAAGTGCTTCACTGAACACCACAGAAAATTCTTCCTCCCCGTCGCCATCAGACTCTATAACTCCTCCCCCTGTCATACACACCCATCAGACTCTATAACTCCTCCCCCTGTCATACACACCCATCAGACTCTATAACTCCTCCCTCTGTCAAACACACCCATCAGACTCTATAACTCCTCCCCTGCAACACCCATCAGACTCTATAACTCCTCCCCCTGTCACACCCATCAGACGCTATAACTCCTCTGTCAAACACACCTGTCAGACTCTATAACTCGTCCCTCTGTCAAACACACCCATTAGACTCTATAACTCCTCCCCTGCCACACCCATCAGACTCTATAACTCCTCCCCCTGTCACACCCATCAGACTCTATAACTCCTCTATCAAACACAGCTATCAGACTCTATAACTCACACCCACACATCAGACTCTAAAACTCCTGCCCCGTCACACACACCTATCAGACTCTATAACTCACACCCACACATCAGACTCTATAACTCCTGCCCCGTCACACACACCTGTCAGACTCTATAACTCCTCCCCTTGCCACACCCATCAGAGTGTATAACTCCTCCTCCGTGACTCACCCACCCATCAGACTCTATAACTCCTCCTCCGTGACTCACCCACCCATCAGACTCTATGCTATTTGTATTAATTGTTTCAGTAATTATTTTCATTTGCCCCCTCAGATTTAGCTTCAACATTTTATTTTAGACCAAAAAAGATGCAAAATCAGCAGAGCAGAGCCTTCAGTTCCTCTGCTGAGAGCTACTGGATGTTCTAAGAAGCTCCTCTGCAGTTCTGCAGTGAACCCAGAATGAGGAGCTTCACTATTTCCGTGAAGTACCTTTGACATAAGCATAGATTTAGGCAAGTGTGCCCAGTGCATTAGTATGGTGGAAATTACACGGGGGGTTAGGTGAGCAGGGCGTAGCTGGAGATGCAGTGAGCTCAGTTTGCTGCCTCAGCACATTCCTCCAGAGCCATATCAGCTGTGTGAACCACGGCGCGGCCCATTAAACCCACCTATCGCCGCACAGATCCATTTAACGCCATTTGCTTTCATGCTACAGAATGTATAGAAGAGCCTCCAAGGCTGGTTGGCGACTTTATTCAAGCCCTTTGCAGCTCCGTTCTCCAGCTTTCTGCGCTTCCAAAAGAGACCCGCGCCTCTGTTTACCCGAGAGCTGGCAGGAGGCTTAAACTGCACATAACGAATGGTCGGGCGGCTCAGGCTGCTTTACTGACGTAAGACTGGCTGCTTTTTGAGCGGAGAACGGCACTTAATCATAGAAGAGCCCTGGAGGAGCCTTGAAAGCCCTGAGCGACTCAGAGTCACGTTCACATGCAAAAGCACACGCAATTTATTATTCTGGCTCAATTCATCGACTCCTGGGAAAATCGCATGACAAACTAACAGACATCAGAAAAGCCTGTGGCGCAATTCCATTGTCACAACTCCCCTCGGAAATGGCTGAGGTTAAACGTACTGTGAGTGAGATTAAACACTTGATGGGGCATTTCATTTTTTTCCTGTTTGGGGAAATTCTGTAAATCAGAGGGATTTCTGCCAGCTAGGTAACACACTCTCACTGTCCCCTTCATCAGAAACAGCGACCTGTGGGCCTTCCGTCGCTTTCCCAGCCCCATTCATCACTGGTTAGATTCTGACCACTGATATTATTACGTTTGTTTTTTTTGTATTTACTGTTATTATTATTATTGTATTAGTCATGTATCTACTTTATTAGAGTTTCATGCTAATCTGCAATATCATTTATCTTTAAATTGCTTTATTATCTTTAAATTATTTTAAATTACTCAAACATTTTTTTGATTACTTTACTTACCTGACACTAACATTGTAAGAATTTAAAATGTGATGCTAAACGTGATGCTATATTTTCTATTTAGCCCGTCACAGTCACTTACAAAGCTACTCACCACTCAGTGTGTATATGAAGCAAAGCAAGGACTGCACGTTTCACAATGCTCATCCTTACAAAAAACTAAATGAGAAACACATCCATTTCATTGCTGTTATTGGTCATTAACAATAAATCAATAAGTGATGCCATGCCACACAAGCTGAGAGTAATTTCAAACTGATCTGTAGTCAGAAACAGACCACTGATGGAAGCTGGACTCCAACTATACAGCAGTAAGAGAGAGGTAAAAAAAAGAGTTTCTGATAAACAAGTGTAGGGTTTGTAATTCTACACATAGCTCCTTTAAGACCACCATCATTGAAAATATAAGAATAGCACAATGATAAACATGATCCCATCTCGAGGCCCCTTGGGGCCTGAAATGGTCAAGCAGGATAAAAGGGTAAAGCTGATTCATAATGTGGTATTCGAAAAGGAATGCACTCCTCTGTCCACTGATTCAATCATCATTCAGCCTGATTGGTCATTATGATGCTAGGTTTGCAAGCGGATCTCCTTTTCCATTAAGTTGCAACACAAACCGGTAAGCTATCAACCACAAGGGAGCCTCAGGTCATTCCACTGAACGAGAGCTATTATTAGCCTGGCCATGGCCAAGAATATGAGAATGAATCATTTATGAATCAGCAGAGTTTACAGGGCCAACGTCCTTGACGCAAACACACATCTGACAAAGCGAACACTAAAAGCTGACTGATACCCCAGAAAAAAAACGAAAGGGGGAACCTAATTTAGGCAAGTTTAAAGCAAAGTTGAAATATTTTATACGGGGCCTCGAGCCAAGAATAAAGAGAACGCTTTCCATTTTCAAGTGTCCCCTGCCGTAAATTGAAATAGACTATTCCATTTCCATCTGGCTGCTCATTTCATCTGGATTACAGAGGTTAGTTCTCCTCGCTTCATCTTGTGTAAAACAAACAGATCTTTGCTATGTGCTCTTTTTTTAACGCCGTCATACTTAAACAGCCATGCAGACCAACAATAACTAACCATGAAATTAGTCCACCGTGTGGGGGAAAAATATTCATTTTCTTTTGATTTTCACTTTCATTAGCCTGAAATCTGCAAAAATATTATGGTTTGCAATACTGTCTTTGTCTAAATTGCATACCTGGTCCGGAGACTCACTTTCAGTCCTCTAGTGAGTTAAGAACACACTGTTTTTGGGTCTATGAAGCGAAACTGTATTACCTCCGAGATAAGATTGGAGTCAGCCCAGACAGCTGTGCGGAGGATCTCCGGGGACTGGGGCCAGAGCTGTTACTTTAATGATGAATACACACCATCTGATGTACCGTCAGAACGGAGATGGATGGATTTGTTCTTTCACGTGCCATCATTCGCATATCGCGATCTGACAAATGTGGGTGGTCGTGTGAGCTCTCCAGGAAAGAACATAGGAGAGACTGAATGAAAGTGTCAAAGCATTATGAAAGCTTTTCACTGTAGAGAGGATTAAATTATAGTGCCTTAAGTTGGATAAAGATGATGGATAGGTAGCTGGATGGAGGGACGGATAGACAGATGGATAGATGGATGGCAGATGGATAGAATAGATAAAGAAAGGATGTAAAAAGGGACAAAAGATGTGATAAGAAATAAGGCTTGGATGGTAGGATGGATGGATGGATAGATGGATGGATGGATGGATGAAAAGACGAGTGATAGATTTCTGGGTGAGTGGGTGGATAGTTAAAAGATGAAAAAAGCCATTAATGGCTGGCTGGATGGTGGATGGATAGAAAAGATGAAGGACGGATGTACAGAGGGATAAAAGAATTTAGGACTGGAAAGGAAATAAAGCTTGGATGTATGGGCGGCCAGATGGACGGATGGATGGACGGTTGAATGAATGGATAGATTAATGGAGGGCTCGATGAATGGATGGTTTGTTGATGAACGAATGGATGGTTAGTTGGCTGATGGATGGATGAATGAATAGCTGATGGATGGATGGATGGATGGTTTGTTGATTATTGGATAGATGAAAGGAGGGATGGTTGGTTGGTTGATGGATGGATGGATGGATGGGTGAATGGATGGATGGATGGATGAATGGATGGGTAAATGGATGGATACACAGATAGTTGATTGGTTGATGAATGGAAAGATGGATGGATGGATGAATGAATGCATGGTTGGATGGATGAATGGATAGATGAAACTCTGTAGAAGAGGTTTGCGGGATACTGACCTGTCACTATAGGGCCAGACCCCAGCAGAGTCTGCTTGTACTTATTGAGGCTCTCGTCATCCTTGTCCAGGTCCTGGATCTCCTGCAGGCTTTTTTGAGCAGGCGGCTGGTAGTTCAGGTCAGTTTCATCCTCCTCCTCACCCACAGGGACTGTGCTCTCTTTATCTGCCATTAGGCCTGAGGGAACACGGTGAAAACATACATTAACACAGCGAGTCACTGGCTCCATACAGACTGGCAGACAGAACCGCTATTAAAGTGGTATACCATTACATCGCAGAGGCGGGTGTAGTCTTTCACATACATACAGACATCTGAACTGATCTTAGTATCACTTTACTTGATTTGATTTTCAAATAAGGCATAAGAATAAGGCAGTGTACAATTGTACAGTTTATAGTACGAGATGCTGGTAGTGTGTTAAATCCTTTCAGAATGTTAGGTGTTAAAGTACACCAGATATCAAAACTGACCATTTCTTTACCTGGGCAATTCATATCTCTGTTCATATTAATCACAATTCCGCTATAGCAGAAAATGAATATTTTTAAATTAATATAATCAAATAAAATATTTCTCCACAGCTCTGTTGTCAGACACTACTGGCTGTTGCAACTCTGCTAGCGAGCAATGATGAGCAAAAGGAGAGGGAAGAGAAATGATTCGCCATTTTGGCCAAAATAAAAAGGAAATCTGCAACTTTCTTAAATTGTTTACAACTGCCAAATTAAAAATAATAATAACAATACTAAACATAGAGTTGTTTGCTCACCTAAGAAGAAAATCCAATTATGTAAATCAAACACATCTAAATATATTCCAAAAATTGCATAGTTCATATGAGGGACCTCCAATATGCATTTCACAGCTACAGGGAGTTAAAAGACAAAACAGCTGCTTCATTGTATGGAAACGTGACTTTTGTCTGCTTTTAAAACATACCTATCACCATTAATGCCATGTTTTACCTTCCCACAAAATATCCCACCAACCGTAGCGTGAAAACACTAATATTTCACTCAAATACAGAATTCCATGATTTCACACTGACCCTAAAAAATGATTGGAGCAGCTGTTCTTTTAGTTCTAATGGACCTCTTGCCACGCCTCACCACCACAGTGTACTGATAGTCCTCCGGCCTACTGCTATGCGATATGAAGTGCAATGCGAATTATGAGAGCCATTAAACCGGTTTTATTGTGCACGGCTGACGAGAGTGGTCTGACCTGGGTAGATTTTTCTACACCACCCCCTCCTCCTTTCCACATCAGCTAATTCAATTTCGCTAACCCGGCACGGACTCGCCGATTCATCACTTTTAATATCCAGGGCCATTTGTTCTAATTCGCACACACTCACACACACACCCGTCTGAAACCAGCAGACGTTCATTTCCATTTGGTCCGTTTGGACTACGGCCCTTAACCAAAGGCGCTCGCTGTGACAATATTAATATTTGAGCAAGCAACCGGCTTCGGTGTCTTGGAGTAATAGGGCTTCAGGAGCTTTATTAATACAAGCTGAACGGTTTTCATTAGTTCACGCCGAGAAGCAGCTCACAATAAGCGAAAGTGATCCCCAGCTGTTGGACGTTAACAGTTAACTGTTCTAATAATCGCATTAAGACTGTGGCGGTCTGCAGTTCGGTGCATGAGGCAACGCTCCCTGGAGGAATGAAGGGATGGTGGGATGCTCAAGCAACAACTAACTGCTCCTTGTTCAACAGTGAAAAAACAGCAGCGGTCATTTATCATATCAATTAACACCAATCCACCGGCACCGCATTCGCATAATAGCTTTTCCTTATCATTCCAGAGACAGATTCCAGTGTTCCATTCGACTGCATTGCCCAGCGGATGACAGCACGTCTCAGCTGTGTCTGGATGAGTGAGCAGTCCAGGGAGGACAGGCACGTAGCAACGGGGCACCCTCGGGGCCTACCAGGCCTTCAGAGCAGGCCTAATGATGTCTGGGAACCAAAAAAAGACATGTCTGATTGATTTCCGCAGTAATACGCTTATTTTATGAATAAATTCATTAATCATTTTATTAAGAAGTTTGGTTGGAAACAAAAGAGATGAATTATTTGAAGTCCAATGGAATTTATTGACATCATTTGGCAGACGCTTTTAAAATTTTGACGATTTACAATTTCTGGTGAATCACATATATAGGCGAACGTAACGTTAACAGTCTTGTCCAAGGACTCTTATTGGTGTAGTGTGGTGTGTCACCCAGGGAAGGGCTCAAACCCTACTGTCCTGCTTGAAAGGCAGGGCTGTCATCCACTACACTAATGAACCTACTACACTACACCAACCACTGGAATTATCAGAATTTTTTCTCAATGGTAACTAGGCAAATTGGGCTAAGCAAGCTCTTTCCCATTGGCTAGGCCTTCAGGAGCTTCAGGAACATGTCAGATGATTCACCAACATAATTAAGGAGTGACAGTTAAATTAACCAGTCATTAATTTCAAATGTATGGGATCGATTTTGGGAGGGAAAACATCTAGGATCTAGGATTTCCTTTTTTTTTTCGTTCTTGTTGCATCTTATGTAGAAATCTAGGTGTGTGAAAATGCATCGGTGCATCATGACACATTGACTTGAAGATGCTGATTCAACTGCATCAGTTTTAGGAAGTTTACCTTTGGTGCGTCCATTGGTGTAATCGGTTGGTGTTTAGTCGAATCAGGCGTGATTTGAGAAGCACTAAGAAATCTTTCCCATAGAATCCTGCATCAAATTGTTGTGAGGTAAGAGATTTATACCTAGTAGTTCGTAATCCCACTCACAGTCCGTGGTGTGTACACAAAGGTGGCATTATTTACAACTGTGTCCAGCTGGAGCCGAGTCGTCCCCGGCCCAGCGGCCATGGAGACGGGCCTGCCGTCCCCTTCTTCCTGCCCTTGCTTATGAAGGGAGATGATAAAGTCTCTCCACATTAAGACAGATGGGGGAAGAAATTCCAAGCGCAGTAATGCAAAGCCAAACGCAGTAATGGAAGGCCACAGCTATAAAATACGATCTGCCGAATCGATACAGCCTCCTATTTTGTCGTATGAGCCACTCTCCCCCGGCAAATTAGACTCAGTAGATGCTGTTCTTGCCCTCTGCCTCCTTTCTCTGGGTTTGGACAGCACTTTGAACACAAAAACGAGCTTTGCTGCGAGTCATTGTCATGCATAGAAGGATGTCTGAGAGTGAATTTGGTATCACAGTTCCTTAAATGAGACCTGGGAAGGCCCAACTGCAATTGTCTTGAATTGTGATTTTGATATGAAGTGTAGAGTTATGCGGTGTAAACACAGTCTTATGGGTCTCAATGCAATGCAATGTAAAAATGTCAATGTAATGAATGGGTATAAAGTTACTTAAGTGTTCATTTCAAAGTAGTACTGGCATCTTGATGATATTGTGACAAATAGTACCATTACAGTGTTCACGAACTGAGATGCTTTTTAGCTAGGGGTCTTAACAATACATATTACATTGCATTGTATTCTACCATAATGTATCTTTATCTCATGCCTAGTGTGAATAAGTGTGAAGCTAGAGGGGTCAGATTATGACTGCAATGACATGTCCATCTCTTTGCATGAGCTTTACCCTCATGAAGCTACTTTTAACACATTTTATTGGCTGCTATTTTGAGAAACAGGATTTGGGCCAGCTAGCAAAAGAGAGGTTGTAAGTGAGTGGGGTCTGTGATATCACTTTTTTCCTCTTAACAGGAACTATAATACAGGTATTTTATCTACTACACCTAATTAAAATGGAAAGACTGGTTGACAAAGATTGTGCCTTATATAATTCAGATATATATAGAATGCCACCAGCACTTCTACTGCTGTCTGGCACCCACTCAAAATGCACGAGTGCATCTCACTTATCAATTTCATTTTACAGATATGCAGCATCCTTATCTCCACCTGAAATTAATTCCTGGTTACAGCACCCAGTATTTCTGCGCTGCAAAGAAACCTGCCTGAATGATTCAGCCAAAACACCATCATTCTAAAGCGCTGAAGTGACAAGTAGTGTACTAATAAACTGAAAATGGATGGCCTACGCACACAAACACACACACACACACACACACACACACACACGTCTATATATATATATATATACAGAGTACTGTGCAAGGCACCAGTTTTCTATATCAGTATTACTAAATACTCAAAATAATACACAAAAAATTAAATACAAAAAACATTCTACAGTAAATAGTGATGTTATGTTCAGTATATCAGTGTGTTTCTTGTGGAAGTTCAGAATCACTTGTAATTTTCATCGGAAACCTGGTTTGACTCAATCAGTCCATTAAATTGAATCAGGAGCTGCTGATGGAGTTTCACAAATCCAAACAACAGCTGGAGGAACTGAGGAGGAATCTGGAACCGAACCTGTGTTCTCCTACTTTTTAAAAAACAAATCTTACTGGTTTCATGTTTATCACATGCTCAGAAAAATGTCTTTAAACTTTTGCTCAGTACTGTGTATATATATATATTTATATATATATATATAGCTTTTGCACTGTTGCACTGTAGTGTGTGAATATTTTATTTATTTATTTATTCATAAACCTGTTGGTGCACTTAGCATCAGTGACTTGCTTCATCAGGAAGAGCATTGGCGATGTTACCGTCTCCAAGACCATCAAAATACGTCCCAGGTGCTGGAAGAAGCCAGAGGTGCTGAGAATCACAGACATGGTCTACAGGACTACATGACATCACCTGCCTGTGATCATGAAGCCTCTCCTCCAGCTGCGCTGAATGATATCTACACATGGACCCACTCTTCCTCCTGACCACCAGCTGCTCTGCCTGACCATAGCCGATGTGAGAGGACAACATACCTGGCCCAGTGCTCAGAGGATGTCCAGCCCAGATGAAATGGGTTTAAAACACAACCTTTGCACTTAAAATGAAATGAAATCAAATATCTATGGAGCAACTCCAGCTCTAATTCAACCAGGCCTGTAACGACCAAGCACACGTTTGACCACCAGGCGTGTTAGCAGCTACATTAATGTGCTGTTCAGTTGTTCAGGCCGCCCCAGCACAACGTACCAGCTCTCCAGATAACCAGCTCATTTCTGAAATGAATCTCACAATGCGTGTGCAGACGAGTGCACTAATGAGTGAGGTGATGGAGATCAGAGCTAACAGAGGCATCGTAAGACTGGCTATTGATCACCTGCAGCCTTTCAGCTCAACCCCTGAGGATGGGAACTCAGCCCACAGGTGCAAAGCTCCATTCAGACGAGGCCTCAAGACGCACGCCAGCTTCATGGGCCTGATACCCTGCGCATAATTAGGGCATTTTGTTAATTATCCACGCACGATTGCGGCGAGAAATCATTCTGAAAAATACACAGCCAAAGCAATTAAACAGCTCTCATGCAGAACACGCAAACACAACGCCCAGCGGAGATGAATTGGTGAGAAGAATGGCTTCATGTCTCCTTGAATAAATGTTCAGGCTAATTGGGCAAATTAGACTCTATTCATACGGTCAAAGGCATTTTTTAACCTCACCGAGCTGTAAAAGGACATGCTTTTTTGCCAGAGTCTAAACTACTACCAGAAGTGGGTGAAGGGAGTAACAGTACAATATGAGACAAGTGCCAGAGTTCAGAGGTCTGCGAACTGACCTGAGCCTGATATGTTCATTTAAAGACATTTTCCACAGGCACATAAAACCGCAGCACGCTTTGTTTTTCCAGGATATTTCAGCCCGGCAACGGAGTTTCTACCCACAGTTTCTGGCCACTCGAGATCCCGAAACCACATCCATGGAGTCAAAGCAGCAGAAAGCTCTGACAGAGCCACTTTTGTTATTGTAGTCTTTTAGTTTGTTATAGTCTTTTTGAGTTTTTTTTTTCTTCTCTGCATTCTTTAGCCATGTAATAAAAACCTAACCCAGATAAATGTCCTGGAACATCTTCACATTTCTCACACAGTTAATGATAAATGTGTTAGCGGCATAGAAAACTCCCACTGAAATTTATCTTCAGCCCAAGCAGACAGTAGAGTGTCTTTTTTGTCAGCTTCCTGGTTGTTAGTCTGTGTCTCCATTGTTGTTTTTTGTGCAGACAGTAAAAAAACAGTGGCCTCTTTCCATGTTGTGATGACCAATCAGAAAGCAGTGATCCAGTCAGCACGGCTGCGACCCACTTTTAGCCCTGCCATCGAGCGCCTCAGGTTTGGCTCGGGTACGGGTCGCTTTATTTATAATGGAAAAACATTTGTTTGCGGTACGGCATGGTTTCCTTGTGCCAGTGGAAACCCTGCAGGTCAGGTTGGGTTTGGAATCTTAACGTGTTACAGGTGTTAAAGGTTGGCTCTTATATAGGGTCTCATAATCCTGACATCACTAATGATTTGAGTGCTTTAAAATGTTATCCTGGTTGATTTGTTGTGATTCTCCCATGTTGAACGACCCTCTCCCCAAAACGTAGGTTTCATGACACCCTTCCTCATGTTCCAGGCCGGGGCTTGTAACACACCAGGGCTTATCACACTTGCTGGCCTGTATGGTGGGTTTTAGGAGACCACATGTGGAAACTTTGTAGACGCAACAGTTAAATTCTTTTGTGCCTCAAAGCTCCTTCATTCCAGTGTGTTTCCTCTTAAAGGGAAATTCCACTGGTTTGATGTGAAATAGTCCATTTAAAAAAAATCACAGTGGTGGTGATAGGAACCAGACATCTGAAGTGTTTGATGATTCTGAAAGACACGTGTAGGTTCTTTGGTGGTTTTGGCAACGTACTAATAAGTTCCCTTGAGGATAAAAAAACCTGCCAAAATCTATAGAATCTGGAATATGAGTTGCCACGGCAACAGCAGTGGCTGGACTTTATCTTGGCTGGCTGGTCAGTGTCTGTCATGCATAAACGGTTTTTAAAGGGCATCAAGGGACCTGGCTGGCATTGCCACAGCCTGGCACACTCCCACTCACCCAGTCCCACCAAGGATGGGTCGTCATTATTAACGAGGAAAAAGTGACAGCAGTTACGGCCAAGTTAAATAACAATGCTAATATGTCTGAGAATTCGCAAAAGCATTTGTTTTTGGCTGGCTGTGTATTGTTTGGGCCCCAAGCCTTAAGGCTTATGGAGGCTTTGATCAGATTAAGCAACCGTTATTGTAACTTGATAATATTCCTACATACTGCTTTGACATTTTTAAATACACAATAGTGAATGTTAAAAATGTGGCATAATCAAAAGGTCATTTAACGCGACTGTTTGGATCAACATTCCTGACATTTTTCAAACGGTGCCCGTTCTACAATATCAGTGCCATCACAACCAAAATCACAACCAGAAATTAATATCATAGCCTTGCAGTTTGACCCATTTTGATTACTTTCTCTTCTGAAAACACATTTTTGAAAACATTATTTCACTGGTTCTTTATGAGTTTAACAAATTATGTTTTCAAAGAAATATATCAACTAAAATGTGCCACAACTCTTGCACAGGCCACATGCCTTTCTCAATATGCCAACTTAGGCCAATAAACTGAGCAGGAAAATGTGCAGAAGTGAGTCCTCTGTAGGACATGCTTGTTGTTTTCTTAAAAAGAGAAGAGGTCGGTATAACGCCCTGTCTTATTTTGCCCCTTCTGGTCACGCCCTGCCCTGTTTTCCTGATGCCATGTGCCTTTTGTTTTCATCTCTATCTCCGCCCTTCTCCTGCCTCCTGTTCAGTGTGTTCAGCTGTTTATTTGTAACCCCATCCCTACCCAGCTGTTCCCCATCCTTGCGCTCTTTTAGTACTGGCTACTGATTATTCTGTTTACTAAGTTAGGTAATCCTTTATTAGTCCCACAAGTGGCAAATTTCCGTCGTTACGGCAGAAAGTGCACAGTACAAAAGTAAGAGCAGCAAAAAACAAAAGAATAAAGCTGCACAACACAACAGTATAGAGTAAGAGAGTATACTATATAAATAATACACAGTTATAAATAAAGACGTGTGTAGCATATGTGTGTGTGTATATATATATATATATATATATATATATACACACACACACATATGCTACACACATGTCTTTATTTATAACTGTGTATTATTTCTATAGTATTCTCTCTCTCTCTCTGTATATATATATAAACCTGTGTAAGTATTTGTATGTCTGAATAGCAGAAGCTATTGACAAAAACAGTAAGCAACATATGTCACCCCTAAAATTGCACATTACAGCAGAGAACCACACGATTGCACATGTTGCAAGAGAAAAATATTGCGCACAAGACAAAACCTGTGACAGGAATAGTTTGTGTATTGGTTTATGTAATTTATGTTTGTTTGAAATAAACATAAAAGACATAAATGTGAATAAAAGGTTCTCTTTGCAAGTACATCACTTCTACTCTTTCCTAATGAGCACGTTACAGTTGGAAATTCCCTTTGAGTATTCCTTTAAATTCCTGTGTGGAAAAAATGAAGCTTTCCTAAATCTGGGCTTTTGGTTTATTGACAGAAATAATCATGACCAAGTATAGCATTATTGTATTGGTGCAGAACTGAACACAGCTTGAAAAACTGGAGCTTTAAATGGCTCTTTGCCACTCTTTATATAACAGCAAGTTTTAAAGCACAGTGTTAAAGGGGAACAGCAATGCTGGGTAACCGGATGGAGCCTCTTATGCCTGTAAATGTTTAACTGACAGTTTCTGCTTCATGATCCCTTGCGACATCCAGCTGCTAGTTCTGCATATGATTACCTGCATTACTGATGCTAGATGTAGGCAGTATGACAATGTTATCATTATCGTGTTTAAATAATGCAACCGTTTGCTTTTATGGGTTTCATGGGTATCATCAGTACTTAAAGCAGTAATTAAAGGAGTCCTAGGTAGTGAACTCGACTAAATTAGGAAAAAATGTGGAAAATGGAGGAAAAAAGTTACCTTCCTATCTTAGGGTAGGGAATAGGGGGTCAAAAGAAATTATATGATTGCACTATGGTTAGTGCAATCATATAATTTCTCTTCACTACATGGACACTACATGGACAAAAGTATTGGGACGCCTGACAATTACACCAACAGGGACTTTAATGACCTCACATTCAAATACATAGACTTTACAGTACAGAGACTTTAATATGGGGTTGGTGCCCCTTTGCAGCTCTAACAGCTTCCACTCTTCTTGGAAAGCCTTTCGCAAGATTTTGGAGAGTTTCTGGGGGGAATTTGTGCCCATTCATTCTGTAGAGCATTTATAAGGTCCGGCACTGATGTTGGACGAGAACCCTAAAAACCGGCGTGTCCCAATACTTTTGTCCATATAGTGAAGCCTATTTACTGAGTAAAAATACTCCCGTTTCCACAGCTGTTATTACTGCACCAATGATCCTGTGTGGTTTAAAGGTAAGCTCTGGTCCTGTCTCTTACAAGAAAGTCCCATATTTCTCACAGTACTTGGAAAACAATAATGTATGCTAAAAAAATCCCATTTCCTTTCCTATATTTTACCTGTGTTTTTCCTCTCTCTTGGTCAATAACTTGGAATATGAAAATTGGTCAGAATGGACACCTCTTATACAGGCTGCGTATCTTGAAAATATTGTGATATATTTTTTTCATGTCTCGCACCACACTCGAGCAAAACTGCTCTGCACAGCAAGAATCTGCAGCTTCAGCCTCCTCACTGAGACACCATCTCAGACACCATCTCAGAGAACATGAGACAGACGGAGAGAGAGATGCGTCTCAGTTAAGTATGACGCTGCTATAAGGGCAAAGACAAACCACAGTTGGCAGGAAACCCACATCCTACTGCACCTTTACAAACCCTGGCAGGACGTTTACACTCAACTACAAGATTACACTCATCATCTAATTTATTACAAACAAGACCCAGGTCCTTCCACTCACTGGACACTGCAAGAACTCCACTGACCTTTAAGGTCCACTATGTAGGTGTACAGTTAAAGACTGTAGTCCATCCATATATATACATACATATATATACATATATATATTTTTAAATTTATATATA
>JBBJLS010107796.1:0-19258 GCA_037577275.1 Bryconaethiops microstoma
TATGTGTGTGCCTGTGTGAATGGAAATAGCCCCACCTCTTATTGTCTTGCATAGTATTATATTCTTATCAAGATTCAAGATTCAAGATTTTTAATTTGTCACATTCATTGTTACACAAGTAAAACATGCAGTGCAATGTATCCTGAACCGCTCCTTTTATGACTGTGCATACATTATAAACATTAAGTAGATTTTAAATTAACACAAATCTGGGGGAAAAAAAATCTAAAAATCTCTAAAACACATCTGAAAAAGTAAAATGGCTTAAACAAGGAGCGACACAAGTTTAGAGATAAAATATGTAAGATAAAAAAATGAGTTAAAAAAACTAATGTAATGTATAATGCATATATACGATGATGTGCAAGTGTTAAGGTGTGTTAAGGTCTGCCATGTTAGCACAGCAATGTAAGCAGAGCAACACAAGTAGAGTAATGTAAACAGGATCACCAGAGTAATGTAAACAGAGTAATGTAAACAGAGTGACCAGCGTAATATAAATAGAATAATGTACACAGAGTGACCAGTGTAATATAAACAGTGGTGTAGCAGTATGTACAGTGTAGAAGCATGTGATGTAATAATAAAACAGATATGAAATATGACAGTGAATGATATGATATGAGGTCCTGTTTCAGCCCATTAATAGAATAGAATACCTTTTATTGTCACTACACAAATGTACAATGAGACTAAAAGCAACTCCTTCAGTGCAGACATGTAGAAAAAATAGAAAAAATAAAATAAAATAAAATAAATGGTGCAAAAAGTTGCAAATAGTTCTGTGACACTATTTACATATGTAAAAGAATAAATAACTGAATAAGGTTTTATATACAGTGTGATATGCAGTATGGGTTATTGCACATTGTTTAGGTATTGCACAGTAATGATGATCATGTACAGTGAGTAGTGGGTGTTGGATAGATGAGAGTGATGTTATTGTACAGTATTTTCAATACCATCTAAATATTGAATATTAAATATTGCACATCACATAGCCCTGTGGGGAACTGGTGCTCAGTGTGTGAGTGGAGGAGAGGTGGGGGCCAAGTCTCACAGTCTAGAGCCAGTTGGTGAGAAAGTCCCTTATCCAGGCACATGTGAGAGGGGTGAGGCCGAGAGTGTCTACTTTGGTGATGAGAATGTCAGGGATGATTGTATTGAAGGCTGAGCTGTAATCCACAAAGAGCATCCAGATGTAGCTCTGCTGTTGCTCCAGATGGCATAGCACAGAATGGAGAGCTACGGCGATGGCATCATCTAGGGATCTGTTCACACGATATGCAAAATGGTAGGGGTCAAAGTCTTGGAGGAGATAGTCCTTCATGTGCTCGAGAACCAGTCTCTTGAAGCACTTCATGATTACTGGAATTAGGGTCACAGGATGATAATCATTTAGGTTGGTGATGGGAGACTTCTTTGGCACTGGTATAACTGTGGCTGATTTTAAGTTGGATGGAATGACTGCCTGGGCTAGGGAGAGGTTGAAGATTTTGGTGAAGATGAGGGTGAGCTGGTGGCCACATGCTTTGAGCATTCTACCAGGTACTCCATCTAGGCTGGGAGCCTTTTTGGGGTTCACTGCCAGAAGCACCCGTCTGACATCGTGAGTAGAGTGGTACAGTGAGTAGAGTGGTGCAGGAACCTGGTGGGGGTGGGAGCAGGGCTGGAGCAGGTGAATGCTGCTGTTGTGGTGATTTGAAGTGAGCAAAGAAGCAATTTAGCTCCTCTGGCAGTGGCACACTTAGATATCCTGTAGCTGCATCACAGCCTCTGTAGTTTGTGATGTCTTGCATCCCTGTCACACCTCCCATGTGTTGTGGCTGGACAGGTGGGACGCTATGCTCCTCTTATGGTCCGTCTTGGCTTTTTTCACTTTTCAGAGCAGCTCGAGCAACCCTGTACAGAGCTCTGTCACCTGACCTGAAGGCAGTTTCGCAGGCTCTGTATGGACCTGGCTGGTCATCCAAGGTTTCTAGTTTGGGAAAACCCAAATGTTTTTGTCCACAGTCACATATCCAATGCAGAACTTGATATAGTCCAGTACCGTTCCTGTGAATGTTTCCAGCTCCTGGTGTTCAAATATGTCCCAGTCTGTCTATTCGAAGCAATCCTGCAGTTTGGAGAGTGCATTTTCCGGCCAGGTTGTAACAGTTTTTGTGGTGGGCCTGGCGCTGTGTCTGAAGAGGTTATAGGCTGGGGAGGGCAGGAGGGAGAGATGGTCTGACTGGCCAAGGGGCGGGAGGGGTATGGCTCTGTAAGCCTGCTTAATGTTAGACTAAACATGGTCCAGAGTGTTCTCCCCTCTAGTAGAACACTTAACATGCTGATAAAAATTCAGGAGTACAGTCTTCAAGTTGGCCTTATTAAAGTCTCCTGCCACTATGTGAACACCATTTGGGTGAGTCCGCTGTTGTTTGTTAACAATGTCCAGCAGGAGAGAAAGTGCAGTGTTTACATTGGTGGCGGGTAGAATGTACACAGCCATGACAATCACTACTGTTAGCTCTCTCAGTAGAAAAAAAGGCCGGTGTCTTACAGACATGAACTTGAGGTCCAGGGAACAGTGTTTGTCTATAATTGCCCCAATGTTGCACCAGTTCTCATGCACATAAATACAGAGGCCCCTCCTCTGTTCTTACCGGATACTTTAGTCCTATCCCAGCAGAGCAGAGTGTGGCCTGCCTCTGTTCTGTAAGCTGCCTTGGGTATCCCAGGGTGATACCCAAGACAGTGATGATCAAAATACAGCAGTCACTAACATAGTGATTTCCATCGAGTTGTTAAGCCAAGTCATCCATTTTATGCACCAGGGATCTGGCATGGGTGAGAAACACGCTCGGTAGAGGTGGCTTGTGTGGTTGTTTCTTTAGCCTTACCATAACACTGGATCTGCGGCCCCGCTTCTGCGTCCTCTCCCTAGACCCAACTACAATCCACGGGGAGCCCGCTGGTCTTGCTACGTCATGTTGGATGTTACATGTGTCATGAAAGTCACTCAAAACAGATGTCTGGTACTGGACACTAATGTCGATAAGGTTCTGGCGGGTGTAGCGCGTGTTCGTTAACCCAATAGTGCACAAACAAGCAAGAAAGAAGTACAAAAAAGACACAAAGAGCACTGAAAAGGAGAGCCGTGAGCCACTGTGACCATGCACAACACCATCTCGGTGAGGAACTATAATACCATGAGGGGAGTGGAGGCATGTTCTGATTTAGGACTCGAATGGCCTGAGGATAGAAGCTTCTCTTGAGTCTCTGTGTTTTGGCCCTGATAGTGCAGAACCTTCTGCCCGATTGCAGAAGTTGAAACAGTACGTTACTGGAGTGGGACGAGTCCTTTAAGATCCGAGTTGCTCTGGACCTACATCTCCTGGCGAAAGGGATCACTGAGGAGACCCCGAACTTCCTCAGCTGTCAGAGATGGTACAGGCGCTGCTTAGTCCTTTTGGACTGAATCTGAATGTGAGCAGTCAAAGTCTGTATTGCGTTACTTAATAAGTGAATGTAGTTTGAGCAGACTGAGAGTGTGCAAGCATTTATAGACTTTCATTTTAGCTGCCTTAACTAAATATCTACAGTGCAAAATGTAGACACCAATCAAACCCTTGCCGATTGTCTAAAAGGATAAAATCATGTAAATTAGACATTTTGCACAACCGTTTCTTAAGGTGTTCTTCCCTTCACCCTTACCACCTATGATATTGCCTGTTCAGTCATATTATTCTTTAGCCATATCTTTTGTTGATTTACTTTCTTGTACTATTCCCAGTCCAGAGTGATGGAGTGCAGCCCATACATAAATGGAGGCACTAGGTTTATTCTCTGCAAATTTTAACCAGTCTAATTTGGGAAGTAAATTGGTGACAGCAATGACAGCCCAGAAAAAGCAGAGGACCTGGAAATGATAAAATGGTAAAATGGTCAAAAATAGGTACAGTATTTATAGAAAAATGTTAACAAATAAAAAAACAAACTTGAAAATTATTTGGGATGTCTCAAGCATTCAGAGAGAGATGCAGAGAGAAAAAGTGATAGCACATAGATATGGGGTTGGGGTCTTGATTCATCTGTGTAACCATGCACAACAGCATGTGTGTGCTGATCAACCCATCTGTAGCTTCGCATATTTTTGGCTCTTTGTTGGAATCACTGGAGATACTACAAAGCCATAACGACACACCTGTTTGTGTCACTCACATTTCTAGTGCAAGACTGAGTTTGGGGCTGTGATAAAGCAACGTTAAACTAGCAGTGCTATGAGTAATTACCAGTAATTAGAGACCTACCTTCCTTTTCATGTTTTATGAGTCTGTTTCCTTTAAAGTAAGCTATATTTGCTTTCCTTCTGACAAATTTCAATTCTGGTCTTAGGACAAGCCTCCTTTATTTCTTTCTTTCTTGCTTTTTTTTGCTTTCATCTTTTGTTTCCCTGTCCCTTACTTCCCCAAACACATGCATATAAGCACTCTGCTTTTGAGATGTAGGGCAGAGTTATAATTCAGTAAATTATTCAGGCTGCTCACAGACTGCCTTCCACTGCTCCATTCCAATATGGCTGCACAGATTCTCTCTCTCTCTCTCTCTCTCTCTCTCTCTCTCTCTGATGATGATTTTTTAAACCCATAAGGATTTTTCTTCTTACTTTACGTGGATTAGATCCAAACGAATGGTTAATTGACTATTTATTAATTGAGTATATTTTCAATATCATTAATGTATTCATGTTACACATGATTTAGTAAAATTGAAAAAATATATATTTTTAGATGTTAAAATCAATCATTAAACTTTACTTTTTTTCCCTCTGCTTTCATGAGAATTTTTATTGCAGTGTGAGAATCTGAAAGGATTTTTCTGGCACTGGTGAAGGGGGATGTATGTCCAGGTGTGTGTGTGCATGTCCTTCAATGCTCATTAATTCTGCCCTGCTACAGTGGCTTCTTAAAGCTGCTCTCTCTGAAAGAAGGCTTTGTATGCCTTCTGTGTGTTAAATGTTGTTTTTAGCACTGCATGCCATCAATAAGGAGTGAAATAATTCTGGATAATATGTTTCTCAGTAAATTAGTAAATATGATTCCTATGTAGATTATTTAGCATATTTGTCAGTATTGTTTTGCCAGGTGCTTAGGATATATACTTGTCCTAAAAAAATAATTATATTAAATTATTTACACAATTCTTAGCAGCCCAAGGAATACTTATGAACAAAATAGAAGAAGTCATCTGTTCTTCCTATTTCATTGGAGTATAAAAATGAGTTGATACAAATTCCAAATCAAAAGCCAAATTCCTGTAGACTTTCATCAATCTAGGGAAGATTTGAGAATAGACAGATGAGGCAAAACATATTTTCATCCTCAGTAGTCAGCAAATGAGCGAAGCACCCTCACAAGCCCTCAGGACTAAGCACGGGGCTCCTCCTTTTACGAGAGCCAGGTGGACTGCACTTAGCCAGAGTAAAAGGACTGGAAAGAAGAAAGATTGAGAGCAGGGAGAGCGGCCAGAGGGTTTAGAGTAGAATGAGTGAGATAGAGAGAGAGGGGAGCTGTGTTTCAGCCCAAAGAGGTTGTAGTTTGGTTCATGCTTTTGTAAACTGATATGTCTTTTATTTAAATAAAACTCTGCTGTGCACCCGCTCCCGTGTGTCTGCATGTTCCTGGATGTGGGTTTAGGCCTCCCAACCTGTGAGGGACGTCCATTCCTCGGGCTGCACCTCACAATATAAAAAGTAGATACATGCCTGGAAATGCCCATACCTACATTTAGAGCAATAAGGAAACAACTTGAGCTGAAGTAAGCATTCATGGAAGAATGCATATTTATTTCACGCCACCCTCCTCCCTCAACCATACTATTACAAACCACCTCCATGTTAACAACCTGCTTGGCTCCGCAGACCTAGACCCTACTGAAAAAATCTTGGGTGAGTTGAAAAGGAAAGGATCTGAACTTCTTTATCTACCAGATGGAAGCCTATTATTTTAGTACATAACATATAAATCTTAATTTGTGAAATGTATGCGGTCTTACCTTCATTCATGACCACAGAATTCTGTGTCAAGAATTAGAGTCAAAGGATCCAATGTAAGGCTGTGTTTACTGTTTGTGGGACCCACTAATTTTAAAAGTGAAATGTATTTAACTTTGAATTATTGTTATTGTATTAGAAACAATAAATAAATAAGATTAGGAATAGTTGAACAACAAAAAGGTGAATGCTCTACAATGGCCAAGAATGGGTCATAGAGTCACTAAAAGCAGCGTTAGGAAGTTGAAGGCTTTTTTTTTTTTTTTACAGATCTTCTGACAAATAAACCTCCAGTACAGAAGATAAAATTAAATTTAGTAGTTTCTCCACAAACCAACATATATCCACAAAGTATAAAATATTTATTTCCTGAATGGCACTCCATAGAGAGATTACAGGACCAAAATCATGGATTCCGATTTGGGTGTTGTCATTTCATTTTTATCCTCTTTTCCCTCTCCCACTCTTGCTGCATTTACTTATCCTGTCACACTCTTTGTCCTTGCTTTTTCTGTGTGTTGTGCATCAGTGAATGTCAGACCTTCTGACAAAATTTCTGTGCCCCTGCAGTTCTTTATTTGAAAAAAGAGAAAACTGTTTGTGGAGGGATGAATCTGTTTGAATGTATTGTATAGCATTTTGTATTTGTCCAGACAGGGTATATAAACAATCTAATGTATGTGTCTGTGTGTGGGTGTATCCGTACATATGCGTATCCATACATATGCATGTGTGTGTCACTGTTCCGGTCCGCGACCACTAGAGGGCAACTATGAACTAATGAACTGCCTATTAAGAACAGCTGATCAGAGTCAGCTTTAATGAATACCTGGGACTCATTGGTTGATCTCTTCCCTCTGGTATATTTAAACAAGTCTGTTGGTCTGGTCTAGTCACGGAAGGATTACGCGACCAAGGGGTCGCTGGGTCGGCTCATGGCTTGGTTCCCCCGGCGAGGCTTCGGATACCCGGCTTTACCATCTGCGGCAGGGGAATCGATTGGTGAGTGAATACACGGTGGAGTTCCGTGCTCTGGCAGCCCAGGTCTCGTGGGGGGACCCCGCTCTACGGGCTGCCTACTATGAGGGACTGACTCCCCGTCTGAAGGACGAATTAGACTGGCACGAGCGCCCCGGGACGCTCGCGGAACTAATTCAGCTCAGTCTCCGCTTCTGTCTGGCTTCCTGGACGGCCACCGCTAACCGCTCCGCCCTCTCCACGGTCGCCACTAGCCGCTCAGCCTGCCCTCCGAGTTCAACTCAACTCAATCAGCTCAACCTGCCTCAATCCAGCCCAGTTCTCAATCTGCCTCCTCCATGGGCTCTCGCTCGCCATCCATCTTCCCCAGAGACTCCGCCTCTGATTTGCAGAGCGACCCAGAGTCAACCGGCTCCTCCCATGAGCCACAGAGCTCTCTCAAAATGAGAGGCTCCACTCCCAAGCCAGAAAACTCTCCCGAGCCACAGAACTTCGTCTCAGAGTCACGAAGCTTCGCCCCCGAGCCACAGAGCCCATCCTTCAGTACCAGCTCCCAGGCCAGTTCCTAACCCAGTTCCTGACCCAGGACTCACCTCCACACCTCTCCGCCCAGCTTCTCTTACTCCATCCTCTCTCAGTCTAACCTCTCTTAGTCCTACTTCTCTCAACCCAGTTTCTCTCAGTTCTGCTTCTTTCAATTATGCCTCTCTCTTCCTACATCAGACTAATCCTGCTCCCTTCAGTCCTGCCCCCTTCCATCCTGCTCCCTTCAGTCTTGCTCCCTTTAGTTCTGCTCCAACTACAGGCCCAGCACCAGCTACAGGCCAGGCACCAGCTACAGGCCCCGCACCAGCTACGGGCCCCTCACCAGCTACGGGCTCCGCACCAGCTACATGTCCAGCACCAGCTACAGGCCCAGCACCAGCTACAGGCCCAGCACCAGCCCCTGGCCCCGCACGAGCTACAGGTCCAGCACCAGCTATAGGCCCAGCACCAGCTACAGACCCAAACCCAGCTGCAGTCCCTGCACCAGTTACAGTTCCTGCACCCAGTCCAGCCTCAACCCTGACACTGAGCCCAGACTCAGCTCCTGCATCTCTTAGTCCAGGTTCAGCCCTGGCTCCAGATCCAGTCTCTGCACCTGGTCTAGCCCCACATCCAGCTCCTGCATTCTATCCAAGTCCAACTCCCACTCTCTATCCAAGTCCAGCCTTAGTCCTGACACCAAGCCCCGAGTCAATGCCTGCATCTCGCAATCCAGATCCAACTCCGGCTCCTGATTCAGTCCCTACACCCGGTCCAGTGTCAGGTTCAGCTCCAGCACCCATTCCGGCGCCAGCTCCAGCTCCAGCACCTGGTTCGGCTCCTGATCCAGTCCCTGCACCCGGTCCGACATCAGGTTCCGCTCCAGCACCCGTTCAGGCGCCAGGTCCAACTCCAGCACCCAGTTCGGCTCCAGGTCCAGCCCCTGCACCTCTTAATCGGAGTCCCAGTCCAGCTCCTGCACCTCGCAACCCAGGTCCAGCTCCGGCATCTCGCAACCCAGGCCCAGCTCCGGCACCTCGCAGCCCAGGTCCAGCTCCGGGACCTCGCGGCCCAGGCCCAGCTCCGGCGCCTCGCCCAAGTCTAGCCCCGGGCTCTTCGACCCCTACTGCAGTTCCTGACCCAGCTCCGGTCCCTGTGCCAGGCTCTTCGACCCCTACTCCAGCTCCTGACCCAGCTCCGGTCCCCGCGACGGTCTCTTCGACCCCTACTGCAGCTCCTGACCCAGCTCCGGTCCCCACGCCAGGCTCTTCGACCCCTACGCCAGCTCCTGAACCAGTTCCGGTCCCCGCGCCGGGCTCGTCAGCTCCAGTTCCTGACCGCGGTCCGGTTCCTGCGCCGGACACGCCGACTCCAGCTCCAGTTCCCGACCCCGGTCTGGTCCCCGCGCCGGGCTGTCCGACCCCTACTCCAGCACCTGACCCAGCTTTGGTTCCTGCACCGGGCTCTTTGACCCCTACGCCAGTTCCTGAACCAGTTCCGGTACCCGCGCCGGGCTTGCCGGCTCCAGTTCCTGACCCGAGTCTGGTTCCCACGCCGGACCCACCGACTCCAGCTCCAGTTTCTGACCCCGGTCCAGTTCCTGCGCTGGACCCACCGACTCCAGCACCTGACATTACCCCGGTCTTCGCACCGGGCACATCAACCTCTGACCCAGCCACTGACCCTGCCGGGAGCTCAGCATCTCCAACCTCCCTGGCTCCAGCAGGGAGGTGGGACCTCCGCGGCCTCTCCCGCCTCCACCGTGGATGATGGACCTAGCCGCGCCCTTTCCCTCCCCTCTCCGCTATTGGGTGGACTGGGAGTCTTCTCTAGGCACCCCGGAGTGGTGCCTTGGGGCGGGGTCCTGTCACGGTTCTGGTCCGTGACCACTAGAGGGCAACCACGAACTAATGAACTGCCTATTGAGAACAGCTAATCAGAGTCAGCTTTAATGAATACCTGGGACTCATTGGTTGACCTCTTCCCTCCGGTATATTTAAATAAGTCTGTTGGTCTGGTCTAGTCACGGAAGCATTTTGCGACCAAGTACTCAGTATCACCTTCTTTACCACCTCGTTTTCTACTCATCTCTCTATCTATTCTCTACTCCTCTCTCTATCTATTCTCGACTCACCTCTCTATCTAACCTTCTCTACCCTACCTCCTTAGCTCCTCTATCCCCTGTCCCTAGTTTTGTCGTACCTGGCCCTCGAGCCTTTTTCTGTTTCTGTTTGTTTACGTTAATAAAATACCTACCCTCATGGAAGTCCACGCCTGTGCCTCACCTCTTTCTCTCGGATGTATATCCAGCGTGACAGTGTGTATGTGAGAGTGAGTGTGTGAATACACTCAGTGCTGTTCCTGCTGCTATTTGTGATGCAGTGTGTAGATTTCAAGCAGAGAGATGAGAACAGGAGGCTGTTGGAAGCATTATGCTTGTTTCTCTTCTTTCCTGCCCCCTTTTTTTTCTCTTTTCTTTGGGTACTTTGGGTACAGTGAATAGTTCAGTTTTTGTGCAGTGATGGAGATTACTGAATAGTCTTCATTATTTAGTGTTAATATGGCGTCAAAACTATGGAATTAAAAAAATTCAGTTTCAGTGAACCTGCATCTGTACCTCTTTAGCATAAAACGTTTTTGTATCTGTAGATGACCCCATAGCAATAAAATGCACTTCATACTGTGTGTACACAATATATATGTGAATAAAAGTGCATTACTTTCAGTGAAACAACTTATTAAACAAGTATTGGGAATTTGTAGCCTGTAAATCGGATGTTGTTGTTTTATTTGGTCAATGCTTGAAAAGCTTCCGATCCTGCTAAATCAATTAACTGAGTATTAAATGTATACTATGTCCACTTTCTCAGGGAAAAGGTACACATTCATGCATTTGCGTATATTCAGGAACATATGGAAACTGTGGAATCAAAAACATCAAAATACAGCTAAAAACATTACATAAATAAAACAATAATATGGTACAATTACGGTCTTTCTAAAAGGTACCGCCACAGTAACAGTGTTTGTACCCCCCAAAAGGTAACATTTACAGGAACTATGAGAACTATGAGTTAAAATTACTGATGAGTGATAGATACACATGAGCAAGGAAGCAAGAGTTCACAGAGCATCTGGTGTCTTATGTCTTCTGGTCTAAAATTAAGCAAATTGCAAGTTGTTTCTTGTAAATCAAAACAATTGTACTGGCACAATACAGTGGACATGCAATGGATGTGTACTGTGTGGGGCAGCTGGTGGTTAGAGAGTTGACCATGCGATTGGAAGGTCATGGGATCGAATCACAGGACTGCCAGTGACGTACGCTTGAGCAAAGTACCATCCTCACACACTCCTGGGGAGCTGTGAATGAATGGATTAAATCTAGTGAATAAATTGAGCAGTTCACACTGTGTGCTGTGCTGTGTTGTGGTTTGTAACAAATGAACATTTTACACACCTACAGTATTTAACTGATACACAATATGCAATCAAATCCCTTGTGTTCCTGTCAAAAGTAACTTAAAAGAAAAGTTGAAACAAACACAAAGTGAAAGAGTGACCTACTGCCCTTCAAAGGCACTCTTATGTTTGTTGATTCCACTGGTGTGAAATCCATTGACCTTTTTCAGAGTCAACTAAAGTGTGCCGATAATTCAGCTGGCTGCATCCACATGTTGGCATTGTTGTCTGTCTCAGGTGTGTTGGTGTTAATCTGGTTGTGAATGTCCCACTGGTTATGCTTAGCATAGAATGGTTGGATTAGTCCTGTCAGTGCAACCATTGGAGACGGAAATCCTGCTTCCCGTTTTTTCTAATGGGATTAGAGTCTCATCATCTTTATAACCGCATGAAAAATAGGCTGAGAACTTAGCCCCATGTACAAAGAGCTCTGCTGTCCAGTCACATAAACACACACACAATTTATCACATCAAGAGCTGCTGAGAGCTGACACAATTTCACGCTTTCACTCTATACTTCTTCTTCCTTTCCTACTTAATATGTTTTTCCCACACTCTCTCCTTTTCTCTTTTAATTCTCAATTCCCTCATCCTCTTTCAGTACATGTAAAACTTCCATTCATCTTGTCTTATTCTTTCTTATTTTGCTTCCTTTCAGTACCATAATTTGTGCCATACTTTTTCTTATCCTCTCATACGCTTTTTGACCATGATTCTCTGTTTCAGGGCTGCCTGTATATCTCCACCTGAGCCAATTATTAACCATGTTTTGCTCATTATTTGGTCTTATTTCATAGTCATCCTCCTTCTCTGCTGCTCTTTCATCCTCATTCTCTGTATCAAACAAAAGCCACCATCCTTTGAACAGATTTGTCCTATGATATTAGGAATGTATTGCAGTACTATTGCATCTCTGTGTGTTACAATGCCTGTTTTGTGCTCAATAAATCTGTATCATATCTGCATTTTGACTGCATCTACGGATGTTGTTGAGCAGACATTGGTATGGTCTGGACTTAGTTTCTAATATAATATCAAATAATTGAAATTGTGACAATTACTACTCATCTGTTCAGAAAATGTAAGCAACAACATATTAACAAAAAACACTTTTTTAAGTCACATTTCTCAATACTGAAGCCACTTTTTCAAAAAAATTTACAAAGTTTATAGTGGCAGTTCACAGTTTGGCCACACAATGCATCTAACCTCCAAAATACAAAACAAAACAGTTTAGTTTTGTTTCTCAGCTAACTCAAGCTACCAAAACATTGATGCATCTCTTACAGCAGGGCCATTTATCTCAAACAAATTTTTCTAAAATACTAAAAACAGACAACATTACAAATAATAAAATATTGATCATGACTGGCCATTGATCGAAACTGATTTTCATATAGTTTAAACACACACACACACACAAATTTCAGTCATATTTTCAGTTCATATTTTCCTCTTGTTTCGGTCACACAATTTTATCCATGCCACATCTAATTGTTCTCTAAAACGATGCATCTGGGGAAGTATCTTCTAGACTGCCTTACAACCTTCCTTGGTATCGTTCAGCGGGGTTATCTTGGCACCCAACTTTCCTGGCATCAGATAGAAACAATTGGTGATATGGATGGTGATTATAACCTTACATCTCCATGTAGAGAGTTTAGAAAAGGGGAAGATGGTGGCAGAAACAACAAAGACATTCTTGGGCTCTGTGACCACAGTAATGGTGGAATGCCACATCCCACACCACAAAAAACACTGAAGCATTTGTACTCACCTTCTGGCACCTGTGTTCTGTACAGTTCAACCAGGAACATGATGAGGCACTCTTTGTTGTCTGAGTCAGTGGTCAAAGACTGATTTATGCAACAGTTTTTGAGTGAACAACTTTGAAAAAATGATCAAATAAAACAAGTTTCCTTTATAAAACATCCTGTTGACTGGTTGTGTGGTGATGGCATGGTCAAATTCTAAGTCGTCCTTTTACTTTACTTGCCGTAGCTAACTGTTTCATCACATTTGGCGTGTCATGACTGTGCCATGCCCTGGGCTGTCCCTCTCACTGGAATACTGATCATGGGCACCAATCCCCCTCCCGGCATTATTATCCATTATGGTTTCTCTCTCTGTTATACTGAGTTCCACCCTTTCTTTCTTCTTTTTCCCTAATTAAACCTAAATGGACATGGAATCCTTTGTCTGTTCACTGTCGTGCTAATGTGGCTGGCATTTGAGGTTCCATTAAGATCTATAAGCCAACAGCTCTCTGAAAATGATCCATTATAAAATTGTTGAAGATAAAGAATAACACTGACATATATAGTGAGTTATTGTATGTAGAGGACCAATAAATAAATAGCGCTTTTTTCAACCAAGTTGTCACAAAGCAGCTTTACAAAGGCAAGGTCCGAGCCCTTAGTGAGTAAGCCAAAGGCAACAGAGCCAAGGAAAAACTGTATACACACCAGTCACGTGATGTGAATTAGGAACCGGAAGTGACTCACGTCCTTGGGTATATAAACAGGAAGCAGGTACCTCTCTGCACTCAGTCATTTGGGTCCTATGCCAGCTAATAGTCAGCAAAATACACCTAACCTTTGGTTTTTGAGAAGTGTGTGCCAGTTTGCCAAAATATTTTTAATCATTTGAGAGAGAGTGTATGAAAGGCTACTGTTATGAAAAAATGTTTTGAGGCTTATTTTACTAGCACACACTCTCGTAGACACACTGACCAACAGTTCTAAGTCACTGCATTGGCCATTAATTCCAATCCATGCCTTGCCCATTTTTGTCCCGTCTCTGCTCTGACTCACAAGTCAAGTCATCAGGTATATATCAGGTATATATGCATTGCTTTAAAGTCAGAACAGTTCTGTTAGCTATTGGTAGGATTTCATGAGCTATCTTATGGTATGAATTGAGCAGTAAAAGAGTACAAACTACAGCAGTGGCTCCCAACCTTGGTTCTACTTTGCAAGCTATTCATGGGTTGATGTGGGTGTGTAAAAGTTGGGAAAACATTTAAATGTACAGAGCAGAGGGGCCTTAAATATACAGGGCAGGCCTGGGAGCCACTGGTCTTTAGGAATTTGGAGGTAGGTTTCGGAAGGTGCATGCCTTTGTTAATAGTAGATTTTGATGCAATCCATTATCAAAAGTTGAACAAGTTGTCCCAAGATTTGTATTCATGTTACTAGGTAAACATCTTGCGCCCCAATACTACTTAACTTTAAGCTGTTGAAAGGGTATGGTAGTATGATTGATTATCCTGTGTTCTTTATGTGTTGATGTATGTGTGAGAAAGAAAACATAATTTGAAATAAAATATCAAAGTGATTTTACACCTGCATGTGATTAAAAATGAATGACAAATAATAACCCTCTTCAATTGTCTTTTGTTTTCCCTGTGCATCCACAGAGCACCCTGAAGGTAAGAAAAAGCTTCCACTTCTTTCCTTTTATATGGTCTTGCTTCATGATCTTTACTGACCCTTGTTCACTTAACTTACAAGCTCAGTTTACTTGTTAAAATACAGGTCCAATTGACCTTTTTGCATCAGAAGTTTTGGACGTGCCACAGGGATTTTGAGAGAGAGAGACAGAGAAAGACAGAGAGAACAGGGAAAATTGAGTTCTAGAAACACTGAGGTCTATTCTTAAACATGTTAAGCATTCTTACAAAGATGTCATGGCATTTTGCATAAACACACAAAGGTATAGCATTTTTAGTAAAGATCAGGGGCACCAGGGTGTTGGTGAGCACCTGCAAAGTCTCGGGCGCTGTCAGGGGTCGGGAGGGTGGGTGGTGCGAGAACAGCTCTATGTCTTGGCCGTTGTCCGTGGGGGGACTTGGGAGGGTGCGTGCATGTATCAGCGTTTGTCCAGGAAACAAAAAGTGGGAAGGATGAAATGAATGATTTTGAAAAGTGGAGGGGCCTGATATAATGGTTCCAGCACCCATGGTACAGATGATAGTGGAACAAGTTATTTTTTTACAGATGGCATGCTTTTTTATATTGGCATGGCAGCACTTATAATACCAATTATTCCAGAGTGGCTGTAGTCAAAGACACAGATATGTGATTATTTTCTATAGAAAAAATACATTATACAAAAATACAGTATATTACTATGATGATTTAGTCAAATTTCATTTTAGACCCCAGTCTTTTCAGTAAATACTCAGAAGTCAGTGTTCCATCTGAAGGTCTAGGCTATACAATCAAGCTGATTAAAATGAACTTTAAAGACAAATACAATTTGACTCTGAGGAAGTTCAATAGCAGTTTCTTGCTAAAGCTTCTATAACAGTTTTATAGCACTACCTATGTCATAGCTGTATCTGCTGACAGGTGTAGAGTGTGATATGTAGAGTGTAGCTGTAATGATAATAATTGTACAGTGTTATTGCTCATGGGGTTGACAGTTGCTGCAGTGCAGTGGTGGATTGTTTAGGTGGCTTTGTTATCTCAGCCTTTTGAAAGCAGCTTTTTCATTACCTGGGGAGAGGGAGAGAGGGAGAGAGGGAGATCTCTCTCTCTCTAGGCCTTTGTTTCAAAACTGACTCATGAAGAAAAACTCCTCCTGGTGGTGGATGGCTGCAGGTGATCTTGCCTTTTGCTTTATGTGTGCATTGTATTTGGGTGTATATTCAAATCAGTAGTTATTTGTGTGTTTCTTTTTTTAATTTTGTTGCATGTGATGACCTACTTACTGTACCACTAAATACACACCACTGTACCTTTACCCTACACATCGGTATTTTTTCCCAATCACAGAAGCAGTAAGTGTGTGTCTGTGATGTGTGGGTGTGGAGCTACATGGGGGAGGGCTCTGAGTTTTCCATCTTTTGTCCTTACACATTCTCCTTGCTCCTCCTCCATGACCAATAAATCAGAACAGAACAAAAGTAGGTGGCTATGTGAATCTCTCGGTCATGGGGGTTTATTTCAGACTTGGGAATGAGATTGACATAAATATGTTGCCTCTCTCTCGCTCTCTCTCTCTCATATGATGCTTAGCTGAGAGCAACCAATAACAGATCTATCAGCTGTGCTCGGCAACACGTTAGCCAATCATAGTTGTTGGGTGTTTGGGTGACCACTTAGGGTTGTTATCCGCTGACCTAGTGCTTGTGCATAGCAAATCAGGTGGTGTGGTCAGTTCCGTGATTGCCTCATTGCAGATGCAGACTGCTGTGTCTCAAGCTGCTTTCCTCTGATTACTTAAAATGCCCATTTATGGGACTCGGTAGAGATTTATTACTAGTAATGCATTCTCATTTTTATTCTGTAACAGACATACTTTCTGACACACACTGAGAAACATCTAAAATTGATATTTAATAGAGGCATAACTAATATCTTATGGGCTTAACATGCAAAAAAAAATATTTAAATGAATTTAGAAGACAAAATAATTCGCTTGTTTTCTCACAATTGTGCTATTGTTATGTCTCAAACAAGCTTGGCTACCTACCTATCTGGATCCCAATAATTATATGTTAGCTGTTTGGCTTGCCTTTGGCTAGGTAAGAAAGTTAGATAGACTGCTTCAGAACCCTTTGACAAGGCTGTCTATTTAGTGGAAGCTAACTGATGAGGTATGTTGCTAAGCAATGGCTGTGCAGTTTTGTTAGTATCTACTTGACGCACAAAATAAAGCGGCCAACTCCTCCTTTGCTGTGTGTTCCATCAGTAGCCATCGCTACGGTAGTAGGAAATTCACCCTTTTTAGGTTTAAAGAGTGACCAGGAAAGGGAGAGGAAAAACTAAGCAAACTCTGTAAGTAAAATCATTTTTTCAAATGAGATTAGAGAGGTGAAATGTGGTAATATTTGTAATTTTATGAGTCCATGTGATGTTTCACTATTGCATTACAATTACAAGGTGATTTAAAAACCTTTCAGAATCAGAATCAGAAAACTTTATTTATCCCGGAGGATAAATAAAGTTTTCTTTATTTGAAAACTTGTGAGAGAAAACTGATGGGACATTGTTTTGTATCTGCAATGTGTATTTATGCCTGTGTGTATAATTTTTTGTAACAAGATTAGTTTCACCAGTGTGAAGACACACATGGTGGCACAGATGGAGTCTAGAGAAATTAGAGAAGTTATTTACATATACTTAAATGAACAGAGAAAGGAAAAAACCTGTATCCACTACAGTTATGGAAGTAGTTGAAGTCTCAGTCCCCGTGAGGGTTTTGCACTGGATGGCAGAGGACATAATAATAATAATAATAATAATAATAATAATAATAATAATAATAATAATAATGCATTTTTGGGCACCTTTCAAGGCACTCGAGGACACCTTACAAGAACAGTAGAACAATTAACAACAATAAAATATAACAATTGCTTAATAGTGTCATGTCTCATCCAGAGGCCTGTAGAGGCCGCTATTGTTTTGGGGTTTATTAGGGGACTCTTATTTTGATAGGATATGTTTTGTGTCTAGAGTCGCTTTGCCAGCTGTCTTGTGCTTCTGTTAAATGACTGTCATCATGATTGGTTTGTGTTCGAGTCTGTTTGGTATTTAAGTTTCAAGACTTCATGTTCAACCCTCACATTTCCCGCTCCTTATGGGTCTTCTGTGTTAGGTATGCTTTGTGTTTAAGGTCCTTGTGCCTCTTTATTTTGTTTGTGTAGCGTCTTTGTATTTTGTAATTAAAAATCCATCTCACTCCCCGAGCACGGCAAGTCATGACAAATTGGTTACATTGATTAAAACTGGAGTCAAACAAAATAAGCAAGTTTAAAAAGGTATGTTTTAAGACGTGATGTAAAGGCAGAAAGTGAATCACTGTTCTGGATATCATGAGGAAGAGAGTTACATAGGCGAGGAGCAACCCAGCTGAAGACTCTAAACCCCATTGTAGTCAAGCGGGCAGAAGGTATAGTGAAACCTATAGAGGCAGATGATCTAAGAGAATGGTTAGGTGTGAAGATCTGCAAGTAAAATCTTAAAATCAATACGATATTTGATAGGAAGCCAGCGGAGCTGCTGGAGGACAGGGGTAATATGCTCAGTGGAGAATGTTCTGGTAATTATATGGACCGCTGAATATTGAACCCACTGTAGTTTGTGTGAGACCAGAGAGAATAGCATTACAGAGGTCAATACGAAACGTGACCAAAGAATGTACCAAGATGGCCACACTAGCAGAATTAAGAGATGGACATAGTCGATTAATGTTATGCAGATGGAAATATGCAGAGCGAGTGACATTACTGATGTGTGCTTCAAAAGATAGGTCACTGTCAAGGATAACCACCTGACTCTTAATGTGAGGGATAGGTGAGACCATAGAGTTGTCAATAGTTAGAAAAAGATTGTTTGATTTGGCCAGTGTAGCTTTTGTACCAAACAAAAGAATCTAGTTTTATCATTATTACGTTTGAGAAAGTTAGAAGAAAAATAGTCCTTAAATGAGAGACAGAATCAAAAGCTAAAGTCAGGTCCAGAAGAACCAATATGGTTAGGAGCCCAGTGTCAGCAAACATCAATAGGTCATTTGTAATTTTGATCAGTGCAGTCTCGGTATTGTTCATACAAAGTATTATGGACAAGATGAGTGTAAACATGAGTTGCAACAGTTTGTTCAAGTATTTTTGCAAGGAATGGTAAATTAGAAATAATTATTCAGATTATCAGGGTCTGCCCCAAATATCTTAAGAACAGGTGGTTAGGTAGGTTAACATAAAGCTACAGAGAGAGCATCCTTGTAGTATAAAATGTGCTCATCATACATCTTTTTATGAATGGTAAGACCAGTTTTTGTGTAAAGATGCTCTAAGCGATGACCTTTAGTTTTAAGTTGTTGAAGCTCAGGCGTATACCATGTAGCATACTGGTTAAAAGAAATTGTCCGGGCAGTGGCTCAGCCCATGGTCAGATGGCAACTATCCCATCTCTAGCTCAGAGCCCCTCGAGTACTCTGTAGGGAGAAAACAGAAACAAAGTAAGAAGCATCAAGGTTGCTCTCCAACTGATCCTTGGAGCACTGCTTTTATGCTCCAGTCTGGTGATTTTCAGTCTCAGCTTATTAGCATCACCAGTCATGGGTGGTTTGCTTGGTCCACTACAAAGGGTTGGTCCACATGTTGGGTAGGCCCACAACAAAGGAGCTGAAATGGAGTACATAGTGGCAGTTCAGTACCTCGGAGAGTGCACAGAAGAAAGTGACCATTCTGTCATACTAGAACACACCACAGCACACAGTGTGAACAGCACGAAATTCCTCCTCTGCATT